>WBNM01040796.1:3791-30405 GCA_013399055.1 Ramphastos sulfuratus
TGGCATGGTCCAGTAAGGCCCTGTGGCAGCTGGACCCCCCCCCCCCCACCTCCAACTCCTCAGACTCCTCCCTGGGTCAGTGCAGATGACCCTGACTGAAGCAAGGTGGCTGCCACAGGCACATCTCACACAGGATCCTTTGGGAAAGTGGCTCCCAGAAGTTTGCCACCATTACTTAGGTGCTACCTTCTGGGACTTGCTGCCCTCAGAGACACCTTGGACATTGCTCGATCTGCCTTTGCCAGGTCCAAACCAGCCCCATGGCACTGCCCTGGCCTAAATCCCACAGAGAAGCCCCCCACTGCCAGGGGACACCTGTCCCCTCCCCTCTGCCCGGGGTTCTGGCCGCGGTTCTGCTGCTCGCTGAGCTCCAGCCCTGTTCAGCCTGCAGCCTGAGGGCTTTTGCCAGGGAATGCAGGATGAGGCCCTGCCGTGAGCTGTTTGCAGCACGGAGCTGCCTCACCTCCCGCCTGGCCTTGGGCTCAGTTTGATGATGAGGGGGGAGGACCCCTCCGAGCCTGGGGCTCGGCTCTGCCCCTGCCTCCTCGCCCAGCGCCTGGTGCGGAGCTGCCGGCGTGAATCAGCAGCACCCACTTAACCACCTCCTTGCAGGGTCCACAGTGGCTCTGGAGGGGGGAACAGCTCAGCCATGCCACACCAAACCCCTCGACCCTTGCCTGCCTTGCTCGACCCTTGCCAGCCCCAGACTGTGTTCTCCTGCCCCACAGGCTGCATGGATCAGCCTGGTGCTGGTGGGGAACCAGCCAGGGCCTGGCCTGGCCAGGGCCAGGTAAAAGCTGAGCAGCAAACCAAGTGGCTTCTCCTGCAGCTGCAAAGCCTCTTGCAAAGCACATCAGTGCCACCAGCTTTGCCCAAGGATCTGACATAACACTGGAGGCATCTCACCCCCCATACCTGGCCATAGTGGGAGCAGCACATGGGCATTAGTACCATGGTGGATGTGGCACTGAGATTGGGGACTGCCAGCAGCCGATGCAGCCCCGGAGGTGCCATGGTGCCATGGGTGATGCTGCTGCTAGGCTCTCCTGGGCTTCCTTGGCCATGTAGAGTTCACTTGTCTTTGCCATGAGTGGTTTTCCTGGGTGGTAGCAGGGGTGACTAACAGTGGCATTTGGCACTGCCACCCAAGGGAGAGCAAATGTCCTTCTCCATGGGTAAAGCCCCCAACCCCAGCCTGACTCCCTCCTCCTGAACACCCTCAGCCTCCTGTGCTTACAAAAGGAGGCAGAATGCAGCAGCTTTTGCATGCAGCCCCCAGAGGGTTTGGTGTGAGAGACCAGGTCAGTCCCAATGTTTGACTGTAATAAAACCAGTTCAGCCCTTTGGGTCCTTTCCAGCTGCTGAGCTTCAGCTTTGCTGCCAGGAGCCCCTGGGTAGCTACAACGTGGCAGCTTCATGTCCGTGCTGGGATCCTGTGGCTCCATGCTGGGATGCTGCAGCTGAGAAGGGAATTGCACCAGGGAGCACTGTGTGTTGAAGGGAGTTGTGCTCAGGGCTGGTGTTGGGGAGCTCTCTACTTGCTCTGATTCCCACAGGGCCAGGATGGGGACAGGGATAGGAGCAGAGACAGGAACAGGACAGGCTTGCTCTGTGGTTCTCCTTGTGGTGCATCCTCCACCATCCTGCCTTGCAAAGGTCTGTTTTGCAGCAGGAGAACCCATAGCAGGAGGCTCTGCAGCCCCTCTGGGCCCTGGTCCCCAGATGATGTGCAGGCAGGACTGGGACACACACAGGCAGCTGCCCGTTCCCTGTGTCACATCCCCATCACCTGCTTTTTGGCTGCAGCAGAGGTGCTGGGACCAGGGCAACCAGAAAATCTGGAGGCAGAGCAACCTGCTGCCCAGACACAGCTTCTCCCCAGGGCTGAGGCCAGTGCCTGGCACCTCACTGGGGATCCTAGAGCCCCACCCAGCAGCACACCTTGAGGCTGAAGCACCGGGGGCTGGACATGTAAGTGTGATGTGACAGCAAAGGCAAAGAGAGTGGAGAGTGCCAGGGGGGTGGCATCCACAGGGCACCTGGCTTGTCCTTCTCACCCTTCTTGGGCACTGGGGGGCTGCAAGAGAGAGCATCCAGTGGATGCTGGAGCAGTGCTGGTCCAAAACTCTGCACCCCATATGCCAAGGACAAGGGACAGCAAGTCCAGGCTGTCACTGCCCGCTTTGGGCCAGGGCACTGCCAGCAAAGGGCTATGGCAGCTGCCTATGCCCGCAGTGTCGGCAGCACCAGTCCTCTGCATTGCAGCAGCTTCCTGCCTGTGCAGGGTCAGTGGCCACATCCCCAGCCCCCATGGAGGGCAGACACCCCCCTGCAGTGCTGGGGGCAGTGGGAGCTGCCTGGTGGGTGAGATGAGCTGTGACAGTGTTCAGCACCGAGCAGGACGATAGGGACAGAGATACAGGGGGGCAGTTGCTGTGGGAGCAACCCAAGGGCACACAGGGGTAGGAGCTGGGACAAACTTTACTGTGATGCCAAACACCCTGTGACTCCTCTCCAGCAGCATCGTGGAAATGTGAGGCTGGGGGAGGGGGAGTGAAGCAGACCCCCCTCAGCCGAGGGTGCCCAAGCAGCAGCACGTGGCTGGGGCTGGCATCTCGCCACGCCGCGGCTCGGCCGCCGGCACTGCGGGCGCTGGGCATCACTGCCAGCCGCCTTGATGCGAAGCGATGGATGGGCTGTGCCAGCAGGGCCAAGACGGCGGGCGCGGGGGCTGACAGGAGCTGCACAGGCTGCCAGAGCAGCCCAGCGTAGTAGGGTCACAGGCGTGGGTGGGCGAGGGGGTGCGTGGCAGGAGAGCAGTGACAAGGTGGCAGCGTTGGCTGGGAAGTGATGCAGAGCCAAAAATAATCCCCCGAGCTGCGGCTCTGCCGGACCAGGCACCGGCACAGGAGCTGTAGCAGCCACGGCCCGCGGTGCCCCACGGCCTCGGCTCTTGGGGCCAGTTCATGTGCCCCTGGGTCCCAGGGGAGCTCCAGACGTGGATGTGCTCCCTCCTCAGGTTCCCTGTCCTGCCCGTGGGCAGAGTTGGTGCTGTCACCCCCGGGACGCCCTTGCCATGATGGCACACACAGCCTGCACCAAAACGAAGAACTAGAGACCAAAGGCATAAGCGAAGACCTTGGCACCGAGCTGTGCCCAGGGCTCGCAGGAGGGACGGACACGCACGGCACCCCGCAGGGTCCCTCGGGTGTTGTGCCGCTGGGTGCTCTGCCGCCGCCGCGGGTGCGCCGGGGCAGCCCGTGGCTGTGGGGGTCGGGCGTTTGCACGGGTGGGGAGGGCGTTTGTCGTGCCGCGGGTGCCAGGCAGGCGCGGGCGCCGCGTGCTGCCGGCTGCGGGGGGACGGTGCTGGCAGCGCCGCGGTCGCCTCCATCTGCGTCTGGGCGAGGGACAGTCACGCGTTTATTTTTACCCGGCTGGGGCGGGCGGCGGGATTGGTGCCTCCCTGGTTATATCACGAAATCCCTGCCAGGCGCTGTTAGTTCCAGCACAGCGAGCCCTGCGCCGCGCTCCTGTAACCGTTTCGGCCCCCGTATCCTCCTGGGGTCATGCCCTGCCCCAGCCCGTGGGCTCCTCGGGGCCAGCAGTGCGCACAGCTGGAGAGCGCAGGCACCAGCCAACTGCTCCCTGTGGTCCTGCCGTTCCATCCCATCACCTTCTCCCCAGCACAGGACGGGATGCAGGCTTCCGAGTCTTCTGCTGCCCAACCCCATCTCTGCAGATGGCATGGAGACACACAGGGACCATGGTCCCATCTTGCTTGCTTCTAGGGACATGGCAAGGGGAAACTTGGGCAGCTCATGGCCACTTTGTCCCCATGCCAGCGGCAGATGCCATGTGGGACAGGTCCAGCACTTTGCTGTGGGAGCACTGTCTGGATCCGGGAGGGATGGGGTTGATGAGGATCTCCTCTGCATCCCCATCTGGTGCCAGCCCCAGCCTCGTCCTCGGCTCTCAGCCATGTGGCAAAGGGTTAAGGCATGCAGCAGGGCCACGTGATGCTCGGGGGATGCCGTTTTGCTGAAGCTCAGGATGGATTAGGCTGGAAAATCAGGACCAGAATTTCTTCAGGCAATGCATCCCCCAGGCCGGCCCTGCCATATCCTCTCCCCCAACGCCGCAGCTCCCCAGGGACAGGCAGTGCTGAGCCAGGCCCCCGTCGGTGAGCTCCTAACGGTACTGCTCTCCTGATTCTCCTTCCCAACACAATCAGCTCGGGGTGGGGGGTTGGATGTCACCAGGCCTATGGTGGTCACTGGAAGGGTCTGTGGATCTGAAGCTGGCATGGGCACCATCCTCA
Organism: Ramphastos sulfuratus; assembly: GCA_013399055.1. NCBI lineage: Eukaryota > Metazoa > Chordata > Aves > Piciformes > Ramphastidae > Ramphastos > Ramphastos sulfuratus. Next base: position 8,110 of record WBNM01040796.1, read on the forward strand.
TCCCCAGTGCCTCCAGTCAGACGCTTCATCCCACGGTGCTGGGAATGGGGGCCCCCTGCTCACGGCCCTGCCAACGCCTCTCCCTGCTCTCCCCTCAGTGCATGAGGCTGGTGTCTGTCCCAGAGCCACCCAGCGCCCGCACTGACGCCCAAGGCAGCGTCGGGAGCCATGTCGGGTTCCTACGACGAGTCGGCAGCAGCCGCGGAGGAAACAACCGACAGCTTCTGGGAGGTGAGTCCTGGGCACCCTCTCCTCCTGCAGGCTCCCAACACTGTCACTGCATCCCAGGATGTCCCCTGGCCTGGGTGGCAGACCTACCCTGCCCTCCCACGGTGGCTCAGGTGTTGCAGCCAGCTCTGCTGGAGATCTCGACCTCGGCTGTCCCCAAAGGGTTCAGAGAGATGGAGGGGACCAAGAGGAGTTTGGCCTCGAATTGCACCAGGGGAGATTTAGGTTGGATATTAGACAAAATTTCTTCATCAGAAGAGTTCTTGAACACTGGTACAGGCTGCCCAGGGAGGTGGTTGAATCCCCATCCCTGGGGTTGTTTCAAGGATGCAGAGATGTGGTGCAGAGGGCCATGGGTAGCGCTAGGGACTGGTTGGTCTGGAGGATCTGGAAGAGTTTTTCCAAGCATCGCAATTCCATGGTTTTATAAGTTGGGCTTGAGCAGCCCCAAAGCCATAGCCGCATCCTTGCGCACCCAGCGTGCCTGCTGCCCTCTCCATCCCCACCCTGGGCAGCAGAAGCTGAGCTGAGCAGCCCAGCCACAGCTCCCACACCTCTGCCCATGCCTGTCCCGCTGCCAGGTGGGGAACTACAAGCGCACGGTGAAGCGGATTGACGACGGGCACCGGCTGTGCAATGACCTCATGAACTGCGTGCACGAGCGCGCCAAGATCGAGAAGTCCTACGCCCAGCAGCTCACCGACTGGTCCAAGCGGTGGAGGCAGCTCATCGAGAAAGGTACTGTGGATCCCCCTCCCCCTGACCCACAGGCGCTCGTGCACCACCACCACTTCAGCTGGCAGAGATGGAGTGGGTAAGGGCTGTGGGGTGAGGCTCGGCTGTGCCCTGTGCCTCCCAGGGCCCCAGTATGGCAGCCTGGAGAAGGCCTGGAGTGCCATCATGACAGAGGCAGACAAGGTGAGCGAGCTGCACCAGGAGGTGAAGAACAGCCTGCTGAACGATGACTTTGAGAAGGTCAAGAACTGGCAGAAGGATGCCTACCACAAGCAGATCATGGGAGGCTTCAAGGAGGCCAAGGAGGCTGATGATGGCTTCCGGAAAGCCCAGAAGCCTTGGGCCAAGAAGCTCAAGGAGGTGAGAGCAGAAGCACACCCACACTGTCTCCTGGCTCTGGCTCTGGGTGCCCTGACCAGAGCCTGGGTGAGCTGGGTGGCACCTCCCTACAGGCAGAGAGGTGGTCAGGGGGCTGTGACTGTTGCTGTCATGTCCCTTCCCTCTCTCCACAGCTGGAGACAGCCAAGAAAGCCTACCACCTGGCCTGCAAGGAGGAGAAGCTGGCCATGACCCGGGAGGCCAACAGCAAGGCAGATCAGTCCAACACCCCTGAGCAGCAGAAGAAGCTCCAGGACAAGGTGGAAAAGTGCAAGCAAGATGTGCAAAAGGTGCGAGGCACTGCCCTGCTCTGAGCATGAGGCACTGGGCAGGGAAAACCCATGGACGTGGCCTCTTTTCCCCCCATTCATGCCCACCTTCCCATCCCCAGGCTCCTGAGGAAGGGTGAGGACTTGCAGGCACTGCTCAGGGCAGTGTGAGCAGGGCAGGGATTCGTTGCTTTTACTGGGGCAGAATCTCTCCAGCAGCCAGACTGATTTCACCCACAGAGGCTCTTGGCTCAGTCCAGGCTCCCCAGCGTGGTGACCTAGAAACCAGACCCTCTGAGCATCTAGAAGGGGCCTCAGAGGTGCTCAAGGTGTAACCAAAGTACCTTGATGCACCTTTTGCAGACTCAGGAGAAGTATGAGAAGGTCTTGGATGAGCTGAACAAGTGCACCCCACAGTACATTGAGAGCATGGAGCAGGTCTTTGAGCAGTGCCAGCAGTTTGAGGAGAAGAGGCTCAACTTCCTCAAGGAAGTGCTGCTGGACATCAAGAGGCACCTGAACCTGGCTGAGAGCAGCAGGTAGGTGCCTCCTGTGCTGGCTGGGCAGGAAGTGTCTGTGCAAGGCCTCCTTGTGCTACCTGGAGAACAGAGCAGGCCCTGGAGGGACAGAGTCCCTCCATCAACCCCTGCAATGCACAGGAGAGAGGGGTCCTGTCCACCACAACCATCCCTCAGAGGTACCAGAGCAGAAGAAGAGCTGTGAGGGAGCCTGGCAGTCCCCAGTGCCTCGTAGTGGGCAACACAACCTGGGCATGTCCCCATCCCACCCTACTAGGGTCCACCTCCACGTGCAGCAGCCCAACCCAGGTCTCTCCTCACAGCTATGCCAACGTCTACCGGGAGCTGGAGCAGACCATCCGCCTCTCGGACGCACAGGAGGACCTCCGGTGGTTCCGCAGCACCAGTGGCCCCGGGATGCCCATGAACTGGCCCCAGTTCGAGGTGAGGCTGGGCACCCTGGTGGTGGTGCTGGCAGCCCCGTGGGGTGGCCAGGAGCTCGAGGCCTGGTTGCTCTGTGCCCACAGGAGTGGAACCCCGACCTGACGCACACAATAACACGGAAGGAGAAGCAGAAGAAGGGTGAAGGAGTGACCCTGACCAACACCAGCGCGGGCGAGACAGGGGCATCGGCGGGCGAGCGCGGGAGGTGAGGGCCACCGGGCAAGGGACGTGCCACAGGAAGGGCACAGCATTTGCCAGCGCTGTGGTGACACCTGAGGGGATGTGGGATGGCTCTGGTGACTGCCACCACTCTTCCCTGTCCTCCCTCCACGTCTTGCTGGTCTGTCGTTAGTTGGGGTCCTGCTCCCTGCAGCCCCCATGCCCCTGGAACTTCAGGGAAGCCGCAGCACCCTCCCAGACCCGGATGGCACAGGATGATGTGCCCACCCCATCATCCCCTTTCCATTCTGATGTCCTCTCTCCCTCCTTCTGCCCAACCCCAGCGTCAGCAGCCACGACCGCGGGCAGACCTACAGCGCCGAGTGGTCGGACGATGAAGGCAGCAACTCCTTCAACACCAGCGAGGCCAACGGCGGCGCCAACCCCTTCGAGGAGGAGGCGAAGGGCGTGCGGGTGCGGGCACTGTACGACTATGATGGGCAGGAGCAGGATGAGCTCAGCTTCAAAGCAGGTACAGACCACCGGTGGTGCCAAGGCAGCCAGGGCTGCCAGGGCTTGGCTCCTGGAGCTGCAGGTCCTCTGTGTTTTGGGATGCAAGCCCTCAAATAATTACTGGGTTGTCTCAGCCCTTCAAAAAATTGAACTGGCAGAGAGGTGAAGGCACAACTGAGCCCAAACCAAGGTGAGGGGTGGGCTCACCTTGAGAGGGTGTGGGCTGAGGCACATAAGCCACCCATTGCCTTTCTGTCCTACAAACCAAGCGTGCTCAGGGCCAGTCCTGGAAACCTCCAGCACATCCATCCAGGGGAGAAACAGAGTGCCAGGAGATGCTCCAACGCCCTCTGCGAGCTCTCCCCTTTCCACCTTCCTCTGCAGGTGATGAACTAACCAAACTGGGTGAAGAGGATGAGCAGGGATGGTGCAAAGGGCGCTTGGACAACGGGCAGCTGGGGCTCTACCCTGCCAACTATGTGGAGGCAATCTAAGTCTTGTGGTGTGCTCCTCATCGCCGTCAGCAGATAAATCCACCCTCTGTTGTCTCCATCTCCACCAGCCAAGCAGCCATGTTGCCGTCTGGTCCTCACTCCTCACACGTAGAGATTCTGACATATTTTCCGACCAAGCTTTTATTTTTTTAAGAGTTGTTTCTGGAGAGTATTTTGCATAGCAGCTTCCTGCTGAGGTGCCCGGCGCCAGGGATGCCCTTGGCTGCCGGTCGCTGGTTTGTTTTCCAATACCTCAAGATCTTAAAGCCCAACCAGTGAGAGCTCCTGATTGGTTGGTTTTTAAAGATACTGAAATCATGAGCCGCCTTCTGATTGGCTGGAACTGTTCCAAAATGCACAGCACTGAAGCTCCTGGGACCAATCAAATTCTGCCCCTCTTCCCCCCCCACCCCGCCCCGCAAACCCAAGAGTAAATGGAGCTTGACTCCATCTTTTGGTGTTTCCAACTTCTCCTCCCCCCAGAGCATCCTCCCCTCCCACAGGGGAGGGAGGCTCTGCAGCCTCCCAGCCCCATCTGCAGGCAGGTCTCTGCCCAGGCGAGGTGGAACCAACCCTGCCGTGGAGCTTGGTGGCATCTCCTCAGCTTCCTCCTCCTCCCTGTGGCTGGGCTGCCAACATGTCTGGAGCAAGAGGAGGCTCTGAAGCCAATGCCCAGCATGTGCTGCAGGGAGCAGCATCGCCCTTGGCAGGCCAGCACACACCAGTTCTGGGGTGAGATGGCCCTAGAATGCTTCTGGGAGAAGGACCCAGCACAGCCTGGCTGGCAGCAGCTTCATGCCCAGGCTGGGATAGTGGGGACCAGTTTGGATGATGCTGGGGATGATCCCCATCAAACTTCCTTCCTGAGCAGAGGCAGCAGCAGCACAGGGATGGGGATAAGCAATGTCCAGCAGGAGCTGCAGCCAGCTGGGGGACAAGGAGGGCTCAGTGTGGGCAGCAAAACAGCTGTTTGGTGAAGATGACACCAGAACAGGAGAATGGCCACAGGCTTTGCCTTCTGCTTGTCCCCAAGGGGCTCTGCCTGTCCTGTGCTTGGGCTTTGCAACTGGACATGGCATGGATGGGATCCTCTCAGCACCCAGCATGGTCATCCCAACCCCTCTGCCCCTGGCACTTTTGCCAGCCTGAGCTCTTCCTTTCTGACCATCTCCCCTTGTTTCCCATCCCATCTCCCTCAGCAGCACCGATGCCATCAGCCCTCTGCTCGCTCCTCCCTTCCCCTCTCCCTGCTTCACGAATTTTTTGGCCCCAGGGATCAAATGTTCTCATGGAGGCAGGAGATGCACCATGTGCTGGAGAGGGGGAGGCACAGTGGGTGAGAACCACCCAGCCCTGCATCCCCTGCCAGGTATGCAAAAACATGGGGAGGGGAAAAAAAAAAAAAAAAAAGAAAAAAAGAAAAAGAAAAAGAAATCCCCAAATCCTAAGAAAGAAAGAAAAAGAACAACAACAAATCCAACAAAACCAACCCCACCAAAAGAGTCCAAAATGACCCAACCAAGCTCCTGTCAGCCACGCCCCCGGTTTTGTCCAGTGGTGGTGTAACCTCAGAGGTCTCTCTATAATCTCTCTCGTGATTGTATGACCGTGGATACAACAACAACAAGCAGCAAGAGAAAATAACTGAGCTCTGTAAGCCTCCTCCAGCTCTGCCTCCTCGTTTGCCTCCCTGCGCCGGGCTTGTCCCCTCCAGGCAGGGAGCTCTTGGGGTCTCCGACACCCCCACCACACCCTGGGCAGCTACAGGCGCAGCTGCTGTGGCCCCAGGTAGGGACATCCCCAGCATGAAGCTCTAAGAGGGGGGTTGAGGTGCTCTGTTGGGGTCCTGAGGGACAGGGGGCTGTGGGAGAGGGTGCCCTGGGGACAGCGTCAGTGGATGCCCCCTCCCCAGCTTTTCTCATCCTTTAACCCCCTCCTATCCCTACGAGGACACACAACCACCTGTCCTCACCCACCCCACCAAAGGACCTGCAGGAGGGACACAGGATCTGGGGACCAGCACCCCCAGGGCTCCCAGTGCAGGAGCAGCAGTCACACAGGAACTCACAGAACACTTTGCTGGGGTTTCCTTCCCCCATTTCTTTGTTTCCCCTTTTCCAGAGGCCAAGGCAGTTTTCCTCCTTCCCCTGTTCCTCTCCTCCCTCTTCCCTCCCTCCATGCCTCACCAGATGCTTGCAGGGCTAGCAGGAGCCTGTCCACTCCTCTGCTGTGGGAACAGAGAAAGAGGCAGAACCAGCAGCAAAAGACCTTCATGGGCAGCTGCTTCAAGTTAAAACCAAAAGCCCATGAGCCAGGTGGCTTTTTCCTTTCACAATTCCCACCAAGCATCTCATGGGCACCTGTGCCACCCATCTGTCCTCAGTATTTGAACCTCAACCACAGCTTGCCACCAGCCAAAACCAAAAAGCAAATAGATTAAAGAAAAAAATCTAATACAAAAGGTGAAGGTCAGCAGGTGACTCCCTCAGGCCCTGCTGGCACCTTGGGCTCTCGTGCAGCTCAAGCAGTGCCCAGTTTTGGGTGCCAGCTCAGGCTCGGCAGGCTGTGTTCCAGAGTCACTGTCCAGGGGGAAGCAGCAAAGCTGCCAGATCCCTTTTCCCAAACTCTGGCATCAGGTAGTCCAAATAAAATCCAAATTTAAGAGCTCTGTTTCAGGGACAAGGACCTGGGGGCTTCAGGGGACTCTGGGCGTCTCCATGCCCAAGGAAGGGGACCCATCTCAGGGGACCCCCACACCTGCAGGGATGCCCCAGGGCACACAGTCCCATTCTGTCTTTCCCAGCTGCTCCCTTTGCTAAATGGCCATTTTCAGCCTCAAATCCATGTGGAGGGGAGAAGCTGAGGGTATCCTGGAGTGGAAAGTGAAACTTCCAGTGCTGAGGGGATGCCCACTGTCCCCAGGGCACAGTTACTCTGCACGCAGATCCCGTGGCAGGCAGCATCCCTGGATGCTGTGCTGCCACTGGTGCCAGGCTGCTCTGGGTTGGGTCAGCATGGGCCCAGCTAAGGGTGTCCTTGTCCCTGTGGGTGCCATTGTCCCCTCTGGTGCCATTGTCCCTGCTCATGCCCAGGCTTTGTCCTCCCTGAACAATGGCTGGGGCAAAGCCACCCACAGCCAGCACCCAGGAGAAAGGGGATGGGGAAGGGATGAGTTGCTGCCCCCCTCCAGACCCTGGCAGCTCCTTTGTTTGCAGCCAAGGCTGAGGGGCAGCAAGGGGCAAAGGTCCCCACTGTGCTGCACCCCACCCTGACCAGGGCCAGGAGCTGCTTGTTGGGGTAAATCCAGTGCACAGGGTCACTGCTGGTGGGCACCAAGGGCAGCTGGGACAGCGATGACATGGGGACAGGATGTGGTTGGAGAGCAGAATGGCCCCGTGGTGTCATGCCCCCTCAGAGCAGCTCTGGGGCACAATGCAGCAGACACTTAGGTCTCCTGCTAGGACATGCCCTTGGCCCCCATATCCTGATGATGCCCCAGCGCTGCGTGGCAAGAGGACACCGTGCCAGGGGGGCAAGAGACCTGGGGCAGGACTCATGCATCCCCCAGCTCCTCCCCTGGGTGATTTCAGCCACCTTCGGTCCCTGCCAAAGGGACCAAGGCTGCAAAGAGCCCCACGACAGCCACAGCAGCATCAGCCTTTATCTTTCCCTGGTCAGCCTCCAGCTCCTCCCAGGGCCCCAGCTCCCCGGCCCCCCTCCCCTGGGCGCATTCGCAGGTGGTTTTCTTTTAGCTGGGAGGCTCCTCCCTGCCCTCCAAGGCTGAGGGGTGGGCAGAAGGGTCCCATGGTCCATTGCTGATGACCCCGGGGAGGGTCGAGCCTCAGCACCCAAGCCACGGTCCTTAGGGCTGGGAATGGTTTTTCCGGCTGGGCGGCGGCGGGGTGGGGGGTGAGGGTGGCGGTGGTCCCCTGGTCCCTGCTGAGGCTCAGCCTGTCCCGCTGCCAGCGCTCAGACCGGGTGCACGAACTGGTAGACGAGGCGCTGGGAGATGTCCGGCTTGCGGATGATGCCCTTCTTGTAGTACTGGCGGATGGAGCGGCTCAGCTTGTCGTAGTTCATGGCCGGGCGGTTCTTGCGGATGCCCCACAGCCGTGCCACCTGCGCCGAGTCCTCGATCTTGAAGATGCCTGGGAGAGCAGCAGCCCGCAGCGGGGGGTTACAGCCTCGCCTGCCCCCACCGGTGCCCGCCCCGGGGCTGCTGCGGCACCCCCGACCCCCCACCCACCTTTCTCCTTGTTGAGCCAGCGGATGAAGCGGCCGTAGTTGTGCGGCTTCAGCAGCAGCTCCTTCAGGAACTGCCAGAGGTGGATGGGTTGGCCGGCACAGGACGAGTCCACCTCGCTGTCTGCCCAGCTGGCATCACCTCCTGCTGTGGAAGGGATGGGTGAGATGGAAAGGAGAGAGACCTCTCTGCTTTGAGCCACCCCAGGGACCCGCAGGAGTCCTTGGCTGGGAACTGGCAGCTCGAAGCCTGTGGCCTCTGGGGCCTCAACCCAAGCACTGGGTCAGGAAGCACCACTCAGTCTTCCCCATCCTGGAGCACGGAATCCCTCCTGATCCTGCCCTTGCACAGCCCTGCAGGGAGGCAGGGGGTGCAGGATGGGGCTGGGGAGGGTTTCGCAGCCACTTTCCCTTCACTGCACCTCGCAGACAGCTCCAGGGCAGGGGCAACGCAGCCGCAGAGATGCTCCAGGGCATCAGAAAACTGCGGTGGAGCAGGCAGTGACCTCCCAACCCCCCAGACCCAGCTGAGGCAGAAGGAGGGCCGTTGGAGCGGAGCCCCCCCAGAACTCACCACAGTATCTCACATCTCCTGGGGCAGCTTTTTCCTTCATCCAGGCAGCTGGAAGGGAGGAGCAGGATGGTCAGAGGGGCACCTCCTGCTGCGCAGCATCCCCCGCCCTCCCCAGCTTCCTCCCGGTCCCTGGCGCCTACCAGACTTCCAGATGTCAAGGTGGGCATGCAGGATGTCCCCGCAGGCAGGCGAGCGCTGGCAGAACTGCTCCTCGGACAGGGCACACAGGTCCTTGCCCGACAGCTCCTGGAAGCACTTCCCGACCTGCGGCAGCCGGTACTGATGCTCCGTCCACAGGATCCACTTCTGCACGTTTCCAGGGCTCCAGTCCACAGGGTCTGGGGCAGAGTTGTGAGTGTGCCAAAGCCCAGGGAAACTCAGCTCACCCCACAGACCCCTCCTGCCCTGCTGTGGCATCACCTGCCAGGATGGCAGCACCCAGCTCTCAGCCTGTCCTCATTCCTAGGGACAAGACTGTGCCCTTGCCACCTCCTTCACCTGGCAGAATCTCACTCAGCCTTTTAGAGCCCTGTTTGCTCTCTGCACCATCCCAGCTGTCATCAGTGCTCTAAGGGAGCTGGTGGCAGAGCCTGCATAAACTGAGCACATTCTGAGACTCTGTGTGCCATGGCAGTGGTGCCCCAAGGAGAATGGCTCAGTGGTGCCCCATGGCAGCAGTACTCCAGGGAACTCTGTTCTGGGCTGCCCTGCACCCCTTGCACCCAGACCCATGTCCAGCTTGGGCACTATCAGCTGGCTCCAGGCTGTCCCAAGTCCCACACTCATCCACCCATTCCTAATGTCCCATGGAAAATGGTAAAGAGGAAGGCTAAGGAAAGGCCTCACTCTCTGCTCCTTGCCCCTCACACCCTGCCCAGAGTGTGTGCAGTGTTGAAGGGCAGCTCAGCGCTGTCCTGGCAGGAGGGGACAGGCTCAGCAGCAGGCCCCTGCTGGGTCCCTGCCCTTCTCTGTCTCTGTGGCACTGGCTGTGTCATACCAGCACCCCAGACCCAGCCCAGGACTCTGCTAACCTCAGCTTAACTGGAAACCAGCAAGGCTGGAGGGGCATTTCCTAGCATCTCTGGGCATCGGCAAACAGCAAACAGCAAAGCAGGGCAGCAGCCCCCCCTATGCCCCAGACCCCAACGACCTGGTGGTACCCCCAAAGCTGCAGCATGGCTTCAGTCCCCATGCTGGCACATCCCTCCCCCTCTGCCCCGGGGGAGCTGGGGGACACTCACCTGCAGCGATGTTGAGGAGCTTGCAGGCTGTCTCGATGTCCTTCAGCACCTCACCCACCACCAGGCTCTGGACTTGCTCCAATGAGTGCTCCACCAGGGCCAGGTCCCCCTCGGACCCCAGCCCCAAGCCTTGGCTGTCGATGATGGGACATTGCTCTGGCTCCTTCTGGGCCTCCCCTCGCCCTCCCTGGGCACCACTTGGGGATGGCTCTCCCATGCCCTTGGTGGCCCAGGGGATGTCCTCCGAGTAGAGCATGTCGAAATAGTGCAGGCAGAAAGCAGGCAGTGGCTGCTCAGGAGTGCTGGGGGGGCTGGGGCTATCCGGGCAGCACCAGTTCTGGGTGTCAGGGTCCTGGGGTGAGGGCAGCAGGGCAGTGTCTGGCCGGGTGAGGCGGCTGGGGGGCAGAGTGGTCAGCCCAGGGCTGGCACTGCCCATCCCTCTGCTCAGCGCTGGCTCCAGACCTGCCAGGAGAGGAGGAGAGAAGAGGCTCACCCTAGCACCGGCCCTGCCTTCCCGCCCTGCAGCCAGGCACAAAGGGAGGAACTAAGCCTGTTAGAGGGGAAAAAACCTCCAAAGAGAGCCATGGTGCCCTGTGAGCCCCCGGCTGAATGCAGGGCTTGGGGTCAGCCACGGGGCTAGGGCTGCCCTGGTTTTGGGAGGAGCAGCTGCAGCAGCCTGTAGGGAGAAGGTGCCTGGGGGACAGCCAGGTCTGACCACCACAGGATTTTAGAGTCCTGCCATGAATGGCAGGCAGCAGTCTGGAAGCAAGTCAGCCACAGCTGGAGGGGCTCCAAAGTGGTCTATGAGGACTGAGAGTGCCAAAGCCACACAGACACATCTCTGTGCATGGAAAACTTCACCTGCTGCTTTCATCTGAGGATGTCCCAGCACAGCAGCACCCAAACCTGGCTCTGCCAGGCTGGGGACCAAGCCCAGCACCACAGCACCCAGCGGCTACCAACTCCAGGATGAGAACTTCCCTCTTACTCTCTTGCAAGGAAAACTACCCAAGATCAGGCTGGCCCCATCTGCCTCTGGTACGCAGGAGTCCTGGAGGCCGTGGAGAAGAGGATGAGCCTGCTGAATTTCCATGGCAACACCAGGGAACGGCTCCATCCATGGAGAAACCTCCCTGAGAGCCATCCTGAGGCTATGGGAAAAGAAAACCCCTGCCAGGGCTGGCAATGGGCACAGCCATGGCCCTGCTAAGCTCCTTGTTGGCCTCCAGTATTGCTTCTTGTAAGGAGAAAAAGAAAAAAAAAAAATCCCCAAATCCATAAACTGGGAATTTGAGAGCAGAAAAAGCAGCAGTTTGTGCAACAGAGCCTGCAAGAAAGCAGGAGTGAGGAAAGCCTGAGCCAACCCAAACCCTGCTAGGGAAACCGGGAACCTTCCAAAGGGGATGAGAGGCAGTGGCCAGGGAGAGGGAGGGCAGTGGCTAGGAAAGGGGGTGGGGGTGGGGTTGGGTTGGCAGTTTGCTCTGAATCCCATCTAGGGGGACAAAAAGGCTAAAGAGGAAAAAAGGCAGCATGGGGGCACTCCAGGCAGAGCTGGTCCTGGGGTGTGGGGAGCCGAGCAGCTGGCTGCTGGCACAGGAGAGACAGCAGTGAGGGAGCAGCCAGGGCAGCTCAGGACCGTCCCCTCTGGCATTCAATGCCAGTTACAGCCACGTGCCAAGGCGCTGTCAGCCACAGAGGTACCTCTGCGGAGCTCTCACCATGCCCAGAGGTGAGTTCATGCCATCGCCCAGGCTTTAGTGCCCCAGAAACATGAGGTCTGAAGCTCGGCGTTGCCTGCGCCACAAGGAAGCTCTGTCCCTCGTTTTGCCCTGGGCTAAGCCACAAAAGCTTGGGAAATGCATGGGGGATCCATGGCCACCTCAGCACCACCCACAGCAGCCTGGCCCCACAGCGGGTCTGAGAGCTGAAGCCCACATCCCTGAGGGGTTTTGCTGGCACCACAGTGAGGAGGAAGGAGAGCAAGAAGCGGTCCCACACCAGCAAGCTGGCCCCAGTTTCCCTGAGAGATGGCTCCAGCTTCCAAACCTCTCCTTGATTTGCTCTGGGCTGAAAGCAGAGCTTTAGGAGATCAGTCTAAATCCAGCCTCACGCTGCTCCAGCACAAAAGGCAGCTGGTAACAGCTTGTGAGGCTTCAGCATCACAGTGCTGGCCATGAGGGCTTTCTGGGGAGGGCAGTCTTGGCCTCACTGCCTCCAGGATGCTCTGGGGTTGTGATGAATCCTCTGCCCATCCCACCCTCTCCAGGCTTTGCTCCCACAGCCATAAGCCAGACACAGGGAGGAGCAGGTCTGCAGAGCTGTCCCTGGGCACACAACAGGATGGATGAGAGGAAATGGCCTCAAGTTGCACCAAGAGAGGTTTTAGGTTGGATATTAGGAACAATTCTTTCCTGCAGGAGTGGTCAGGGACTGGCATAGGCTGCCCAGGGAGGTGGTGGAGTGCCCATCCTTGGAGGTGTTCAGGAAACCTGTGGCCCTGGCACTTGGGGACAGGGTTTGGTGGCCATGGTGGTGCTGGGTCAAAGGCTTGACTGGATGATCTTAGAGGGGGTCTCCAACCAAAACAGTTCTGTGATTCGAGGATTTTGTGATTCTGTCCTCTTCTTTATCTTGACCCCATCCTCATCTTGACCCTTTTCTCCTAGCTTGGGACCAGAAGGACCTGATTCCCTGGGCAAGTGTCCCCAAAAGCCTGAGCAATCACCTGCCACCCGGTGCTGTACTCCCAGGGCGGGACCCTTGTTTGCCTTCCTCCTGCTCTGGCACGCAGGTGGCCAGGCTGGGTGGGACCTGTTTGCTCTAAGAAGCTGCTTTGGGCCATTTCCCTCTCCTCTCCCTTTTGGCATTTCCTTGGAAAAGGTGAGCTGGAGGGGCAGCCCCAGGCAGGCTGAGATGCTCACGGGGAACACCTGCACAGCATCCCAACCCCTTCGTTTTCCCTGCTCCAGCTGAGTGGGGCTCTGTGGGTCAATTGCATCAGCCCTGGCACAGGCTCCCTCTGCACGCTGCCAGCAGTGACCACAGCCACGGTGCCACGGGATCTGTGCTGGAGCTTGTCTGGCACAGCTGCACCAACACAGCCTCCTGCTCATCCTGCTGCTCCAGGAGAAAGGGGAAGATCAGGGAATTGGCTCCTGCTATGCCTTAAATAGCTGCCACCAGGTTATCAGAGCTAAACAAGCCCTCGGGGTTTTGTCTTTGTGGGCACACAGGGGCCAAGATACAGTGCCAGGGACTCATCAGCCCATGAGGAGGCTCTGAGTGAGAGCAGTGCTATCCCCAGGGTGCCAGGCAGAAGCAGGGTGCTGACTGCAGGACGTCCACCCCAACACTGGCATCCTTGTCCAGCCTTCCCCATCCACTGGTGCTGCCTGTAAACCCCATCCTGAGTGAGCAAGCCTCTGGTGCAGGGCAGTGGAGGAGCAGAGTCCAAACCAGAAGAGAACCTTCAGGTACACTGAGGGCTTCACCCCCAAACTGGGACGGGGCCAGCCCTGAGGGTTTCTACATGCCCACAACAAATCTCCAGCACTGGGGCAGAGCTGCCCCCAAGCCCTGAAATGCTGAGTGACCCCATGTCACTCCCTGGTGCTCCCCACAGACACCCTGACCAGCTGGGAGGGGTGTGAGGTGCCCTGTTCCCTGCTCCTGCCAGAACCCAGATGTCCTCTTTCAGCAAAAAGCCCAGGACCAGGGCTGGGACAGGGCTCCCCATGGTCCCTGAGGCATGGGGCCAGTGGCAAGCCCAGGATTTAGGTGCAGGGTCATGGCTCAGCTCCACAGGGTTGCAGGGACTCAATGCCATCAAGAGCCCAGGAAAGCAAAAGATGCCACAGCCAAAGGGAGTGAGGGTGGGGACAAGGACCACCCCAAACTCTCCCTGGAAACACAACCCACCGCCGCTCAGGGCAACGAGAGAGGTACCGGTGACAGCAGGGAGCTGGGACCAACCCTGGGGAGCAAGAAACAAGCGCCAAGAAACGCACCCGAGCAGCAGCTGCGCACAATGGGGCCCTTAATCGGGCTGCAGCCTGCGGTCAAACAGGTTGTGCCGGAGCGGCTCGGGGACCTCCGCGGCACCGGCAGACCCTGGCTGCTGCTGCAGGAGGTGCTGCCCGCAGCACCCAACGTCTATCCCACGCCCCCACCTGCTTCCTAAAGCTCTTCCCAGGCAGCCAGGATCAGGAGTGGCCAGGGTCAGAGCCTGGCTCCGGGGTCACCCTCAGCCACTAGGCTGAGGATGGGGACAGGGACTGGGAGCTGCTGTGCTGTCCAGAGAGAAACTGGAGATGTGTCGGTTCCCGAGTCGTCCGAGGGTGCCCGGATCAGCCACAGGTGCAGAGGGATTTGTCTTTATCTGATTCTTTCAGCTTCACCTGTCCCTTGTGCTTCAGCACAGCAAGCTGGGACTCGTGAGTGGGACAGGAGAGAGATCCCAGGAGTGGGAGAAGACAGGGACCCCATGGACCCAGAAATGCCCTCTTTGCCCCAAAGGCCACCTGGGACTGCAGTCTGGGTGGTTTTCCTCTATTTTCTGGTCTGACTGCACCTCTTGCTCCAGCCACCTCCCTGGGCTCAGCTCTCTGCAGTAGTCCACAAGGACAGGTCAGGCCCATGCTACGATGCCAGTGCACAGAGGGGCAACAGAGCCTGGGCTCTGCCAGATGGCTACTGGCCAGGAGGAGACCCCAGGCACTCCATGGGGCCCAGATTAAGCAGGTGAAGGGACCTGGAGTCCCTGCACAACCCGAGGCTGCAGCAGACACCTGTGTGCTCAGAGGCTGATGACAATTTGGGGTCCTGCCAGCATGTCCCACCCAGCCTGCCAGCTTCACGGTGCCAACTGTGCCACGTCCCTCTTAGCTGCCAAGCCCTGCCCACCTGTGCCACGCACTCCTTTTATCCCTGGGTGGAGGGAGGAGAGATTGGCCAAAATCTCTCTGCAGCCAGGGCAAGGGCTTGGTACAGTGCAGGGATGTGACAGCCCAGGGTCCAGCTCTGGTACCAGTGCATTGATGGGGCTAGAACCAGGGCAAGCCCAGGGGTCATGCTGAATGTAAACTCAGGAGGGACACAGCCCATACTGGGGGTCCTGGACCCCTAGCTCCCCCCACCCCAGCCTTCTCCACCACCACCAGCATCTGCCCTGGCTCCTGCTGCCATTACCTGCGTGGGTGCTGGTGCAGGGACCAAGTGTCCCCACAAGTGCCCACGTCCTGGGTCAGGCTGCCCTCTCCATCGGTGCAGGGAGGCAAGGGGCGGGGGACAGGCACAACCAGCTCGTGGCCTGAGCAAAGCCCTGGAGCTCAGTGTCCCCGAGGTGAGCAGCAGAGCTTGGTGTACCCCACGCAGCGCCAGGGAGTCCCTATTTATAGCAGCACCTCCCTGCCCAGGAGAGAGCCCCTATTGTGGGCACTTGGCAGCTGAGCCACGTTTGTCTTTCACTAACCGAGCAGAACTGCGAGAATCAGCCCTAGAGCCAAGGAGCCTTCAGCACGGACCAGAAAACGCCCAGCAGGAAAAGCAGAGCAGAGCTGAGATGGGGCAGGTCTGGCAGAGGGGTTCCAGAGACACCCCTGAGCTGACAGCTCCTTGATGGCTGCCCAAGACCTGGGATACTCCAGAAAGTGCCCCAGTCATGCAGTGCCTCCAAAGCACATCATCTCCTGCCTCTCACTGGGCACAAGGGGTCGAAGGACCCCTGGTGTCCCTACTAGGACTGGGTGGGCTTGGGGAGGAGCTAATCCCAGGAGTCCTGGCTCCCATCCCACCCTCCTCACCCAAGTAGGAGAATAATAGAATCCTGAAATTGCCTGGTTGGGAAAGACCTTAAGATCATCGAGGCCAGCCACGGGGGGGATTGTGAAGACACAAAGTTGGCAAATCCTATTCTGTTTTCAGTGACAGCAGCCCAAGAGGTGCCAAGAACCTTATGCCAGGGAACAATGTGTTCTTGTTCAGCCCATCAGCATCTGAAGGTGCAAGGAGCTGTGGGACAGGATGCTCCCGTGGGATGGCACCGTGTCCACCCCAAGCTGATGCCAAAAGGGCTGTAGGAGGTCCATAAGGAAGGGCAGGTGGGTGCTAGTGAAGCACTGGGCAGCACAGAAGAGCTGTAGCAGCAGCGTGGGGCTTACCTCGAAGGCTTGTGGGCAGCTCAGAAACTGGATTGGTCCCGGATGCGAAGAGCCGTCCCCATGGTGCTGGGCACGGCTGGTGAGGTGGGCATGGCCGGCAGCGAGGTGCCCCGGCACCAGCAGGATGGGTGGCCAGCAGCACCCTGCCCAGCTCAAGGCGGCGGCAGCGCGGCCGGGCTGAGCCGCATCAGCTCCGCGCAGGCACCAGCGGGATCGGGATGGGGGTGAGGGTGAACACTCTGAGCAGCTCTGGCAGTCTTGGAGGGTTGAAGGCAGCAGGCAGCCCAGCCGAGGGATGTGCGGGGGAAGCGGCAACCGGCAGCCAAGTGCTCAGCGCTCGACAAATGCCTCCTCTGCCCATTATATCCAGTTCCTTCCTTATTTACCTGAACAAACAAGCCGAGTGCTTACCTCAGCTGGAGGTGTTTGAGTAGCTCAGGTCGAGGTTAACCCTTGCCGGGTGCGTCAGGACACCGAGCTCACACCTGGGAAGGGTCGGTGCCCCGGGAGGGAATGGGGCAAATCCAGGCACCTCCTCCCAACCCTTACCCACTTGGGTGACCCACCCAACACTTGGGACACCCTCCCAAGAGGTGGGGATGCTGCAGGAGGTGAGGCTGAAGACTCCTCCTGGAGCCAGAGCGGGCAGCACAGAGAGCTGTTGGATGCGCCGAAGTGCCTGGCTGGACCCTGCGCTGCGAGATCGCTCCCCCGGATTGGGTCATTCTGGGGCAGGAGCATCACTGACTGATGCCCCAGGAGCATCCTCTACGTGAGGGCTGCAGCCGCGAAGGGCTTTGAGATGATGACTACAAGGGAGGATGCTCTGAGATGCTGGGAGCCCCTCACACCAACCAAGCCACCCGAAACACCGGGACTGTGGCACGGGCACCTCTCCAGAGGTCCCTGGTGCTGCCTGCAGGCAGGACAGGATGCTGGGGGCACAGCAGGAACCTGCAGCACTCCAGGCCTGGGTTGTCTCCACCGGCATAAGCAGGAAAAAGCTGTTCTGAGCGAGACAGACACGGAGCTGGTATTTATTGTCCCTTTGCGGCTCTCCCGCGCACGTAGCACAGCCGAAGCCGAGCTCCCTCACGTCCTAACATCCCACGTCAGACAGCCTCCTGGGCACAAACCCCACGGGGCACTCCAGGTCAGCCTCACATCACCGTGTCCTGGCTGCTGCGTGGCCACCGCGGGCTTTGAATCCCCAACCCATGCCATGTGCCGCGGTGCAGCCGGCACCCCCTTAGCCGCCCTGACCCGGGGCCGGTGCGTGGCAGTGGCTCGGTACGGCCGATAAGGCAGCGGCCGGAGCTGTTTGCTGGGAGGAAAATCAAACCTCCCCAGAGGGGTCAGAGCAGGGGACCCCTCCGCTGCGGCTTCCCCAGCCCGCCCGGTGCGTTGGCAAAGGGCTTTGCCGCGCTATCGCCAGCGCCAGGAGTTTCTGCCTCCCTTTTGCAACACCTCAATGTTATCTTATCGGGGGGAGGGAAACTGCTCCCCCCAGGCCGGGGATCCTGCCTCCTGCCGTCTGAGGGGAGCTTTTTGCCCCTGTTTTGGTAAACACAGCTGGGTTCAGCACACGTGGCAGTGGCTCGAGGGAGACCTGGGCTGGGGAGGGCATAGAGGGTGAGCAGCTGTGGTGGGGAAACCTCCAGCCCCTGCCCAGGCTTTGCCATGAAGTGGGCACATGGGATGGGGATGTGGCACAGCCAGGAGCAGAGACCTGGCAGCCACAGTAGAGCCCCACACACAGCTGGGAGCATCTTCTCTTTACTTTGGGCAAAGTACCAAATGCATGACCAAGCACCACTGCCCTGCAGCAGGCCTGATCCTGCATCCCTCAAAAACTGTTGCAAAGCTCTAGAGGGCTGCAGCAGGTTGGGCTGTCAGGGTCCAGTGCCCCCAGCTCACTCCAGCCTGGTTTGGATCCACAATGTCCTGGCCAGAGCCACCATGGGAAGCTGGGAGTGGAGGGCACTGTGGTGGGGACACTGCCTGGCTCAGGAGCTGATGCACAGCACCCAGAGCTGCTCCTGCATCCCTCATCAGCCCTGGCATCTGAAACTAGAGGCAGCAGCATCCCAGCATGGCCCCGGAGCTGGGGCCACAGCTCTCCAAGCACAGACACCACTACCACAACACAGAAATGCAGGTGACAGAGGATACGGAGTGAAACCCTCTGCAGATCTCTAGGATGAGAGGAAGTGGCCTCAGGTTGTACCGAGGGAGGTTTAGATTGGAGATTAGGGGAAAACACTGAAAGAGTTCTCAAAACCTGGCACAGCCTGCCCATGGAGGTGGCCAAATCCCCCATCCCTGGAGGTGTTTCAAAGCTGCAGAGATGTGGTGCGGAGTGCCATGGGTTAGCACCAGCCTTGGTAGAGTCAGAGCATGGTTGGACTGGATGACGTTGAAGGTCTTTTCCAGCCACAACAATTCCATGATTCCATGACTCTGTAAACCTTTCTGGCACATGGAGTCCTCGCCGAGCAGTGCTGCAGCAGCTCCTGGTTGCTGCCCCGGGGTCGGGCTGTTGGCTGGGGGAAGTTTGCCGAGCAGATTGCAGTTAGCACGGGCTGTGCCCGCCGGGTTTGCACGGCCCAGCTCTGCCAGTACCCGCGGGGCACCCTTGGCTCTTTGGTTTAATTGACGCTCGTTACCAGAGCAAACGTCTAAGGCTGCACCCGAGGCAGCCAGCAACACGGCAGAGGAGACAGTCAGGGATGCTGGGCAAAAGCTAGATGCCACCAGGGAGAAGAAATGTGCTGGCAGTGCCTGGTGCTGGTTCCCTGCTCTTGAGCATCCCAGACTTGGGTCATGCAGACTTGGATCATTCAGTCCAACATCAACCCAGCACTACCATGGCCACTAAACCCTGTCCCCAGGTGCCATGGCCACACATTTTCGAACACCTGCAGGGATGGGGACTCCACCACCTCCCTGGGCAACCCGTTCCAATCCCTGACCACTCTTGCAGCAGAGATTTT
Source organism: Ramphastos sulfuratus (assembly GCA_013399055.1). Lineage (NCBI taxonomy): Eukaryota > Metazoa > Chordata > Aves > Piciformes > Ramphastidae > Ramphastos > Ramphastos sulfuratus. The sequence goes on from WBNM01040796.1 coordinate 27,056, forward strand.
TTCCTCATCTCCAACCTAACCTTCCCCTGGCACGATTTCAGGCCATTTCCTCTCCTATCACCTGAGGAGAAAAGACCAAGCCCCACCTCACTCCAGCCTCTTTTCAGGCAGTTGTAGAGAGCCATAAGGTTTCCCCTCAGCCTCCTTTACTCCAGACACTCCAGACCCAGGCTGAGGACCATCTCAATCTGCCTGGGAACCTGCACCCAGCTCACATCTGAGTCTGGCAAAGCTTTCCCTGGTCCTCTTATCAGCAGCACCGGAGATTTCGATAAGCAGAGGAGATTAAAGAGGAAAACATTGGTCTGGCTGTGCTGGGGCAGAGCTGTGCTGCTGGGCAGCACAGGGAGGATGTGCAAAGCCACTCAAAAGACCCCAAAACAAGACCTTTGCTTTCATCCCCAAAGCAGGGCTGACGTCCCCAGCCCTGCCACCGTGCTCTCGCTGCTGCCTTTCGCAACCGCTGCTGAAGCACAGCTCAGCTTACAGACACCAGGAAAAGGAGAGGTTGCAACACCTGGAGGACAACAAAAGGAGGGAAACCAAGCCTGGGATTTCTGTCCTGTGCATAGAGCTGTGCCTTTTCCTTATCCTCCCTGGCAACCCCTCAGCTCCCATTCCGGCGCCTTGTGCCACAGCTGAAACTTCAAGGCTTGGGAACGCAGCCGGAGGGGAGGGATGGAGAAACGAGTTGTGAATCAGCCTGGAAGAATCCCTCTGCCCACCTGCCTGCACCTAATCTCTGGCTCCATCACAAGAATAATAGATAAGCAGCTCTATAACGCATAATAAAACCATTGAACTCACTTGATGTCATTGAGGAAACCACAGAGGCCACCGAGCAGGATTTGTCCCTAAGCTGAGCCACCTTTCCTGGTGCCCCAGCAGCAAGGTTTCCTCAGCTTGGGTTCCTGCACAGTGTTTGGAGACAGTGGTGGTCCCCATGCAAAGCAAACCCACAAGGCTGAGTACCTCTGGGACACCTCATCCTGTGTCCATGTCTCTGCGCAACGCTCTGAGCTGAGATGCTGTGGGGAAGGTTTAGGGTGGAGGTTAGGAACAATTTCTTGACTTCAGGAGTGGTCAGGGATTGGCACAGGCTGCCCAGGGAGGCGGTGGAGTCCTCATCCCTGGAAGACACCTTCAAGAAAGGTGTGGCCATGGTGGTGCTGGGCTGGTGCTGGACTGGATGATCTCAGAGGCCCTTTTCAACCTTAATGCTTCTCTGCCAAACCCACGCTGCCAGGTCAGGGAGTCTGGGAATGGTTGAAATGGTTGGAGCTGCCCATTGGGTGGCTTTAGCACAGCCCCCAGCTCAGCCCTGCTATGCAAGAGTGCTGGCTGCCTGCAAGCTCCTCTTTCCCCACAAAGGGCACTGGCCTTGGCAGAAGGTGGGTATCCAGCTGTCTTTTCCATCCCAGCTCCCATCTTCTTTGCTGTCTCAACTCAGTGCCCACCCTTGGAGGGGTCCCCATGCTCCTGCACAGCTCACCAGTCAAACCCCATGTCCTGCTCTTCAGGCAGGTGCTCCAGGCAGGATGGTTTTTGCAGATGGATTTTAAAGGTGTCCTGTTGAGAAGTGCCAGGGCAGAGCAGCACCCTCTGGTCATGGCTCCTGCAGTCTGTACAGTGTCCCCTGCCACCAAATGGGAGCCAACAGCAGGAAATGTGATGCTGGCATCCAGCTGAGCTGATGCTCCCCTGGGACCACTCCCCCCCCCCCCCCCGACTTCTCTGCAAGGGGTAGGAACAGTCAACACAGTAGGGAAAGGGAGCTAGGGGCTGGGTTGGGCACCTGCTAGGGCAGGGTGCTCCTGGTGCCCCCAAGCTGGGCATCAGCCAAGGTTCCTGCTACACTTGAAGGAAATCTGGGAGGGGAACCCCCAGAGTTAACCAAAGGGCCAGAGTGCAGAAGAAAGAGCTCACAGGTGTGTCTGGAGAAGCCAGCCTGGGTTTTATTTGCACAGTGACCCTGTGCAGCTCCACCAGGGAGCATCTTCAGCTCTCAGACCACTCAGATCACTCTAGAGCAGAGCCCAACAGAATCCCCCAAATCCCTCTTCACCCCTCCTCAAATGTCCTCCTTTTCCGAGCAGCCTCGGGGCTAAGCAGGGCCACTCCTCTTTATGACCTCCTGGGGCTGCCTTTGCCAGCCTGCCCCATCTGCCAGATGTTGCCATAAACCCCATTTATGGGGCAAACAGCCGCGGTCACCGCAGCTGGCACCCGCCAAGGGCCCACCCTGGGGGAAGAGCTGCGGCTCCCGGCGCGGCGCTGCTCGGTCCCGGGCTGCTCGGTCCCGGGCTGCTCGGTCCCGGGCTGCTCGGTCCCTGCTCCCCGGCAGGCTCCCGGCAGCTCCCTGAGCGAGGGAAGAAAGAGTTAATGGCGCCAGGACTCAGAGGTTGCCCGGAGAGGTGGGAGATGCCCCATCCAGGTCAGGTTCTTCGGGGCTCCGAGCTACCTGCTCCGGTTGGGGGATGCCTCTGCCAGCTGCAGGGGGTTGGGCTGGATGAGCTCCGAAGGTGTCTGCCCACCCAAACCAGCCTGACTCTGCGACCCTGTGGTTTCAGGGCAGGCCTTGATGGTGCAAATGGGGGCGCTGGAGGGGGCAGGGGCGGGTCTCTGCTCTGTGCTGGTGGCACAGGAGGTCCGGAGCCATGCCCCGGCTGAGCACGGAGATGTTGGTGCTCATCTGGCCCCACACAAAGGTTCCTTCGCGCCCCACCACGGCAGGAAGCGCTGAGGTTTGTCTCTAGGCTGTCACAGGTGGCCATGGCACCTGGGCACACGAGTTAATGGCCATGGTGCTGTTAGGTTGCTGGTGGGACTCGATGACCTTAGAGGGCTTTTCCAGCCCAAACCATTCTGTGACTCCTCTGCCCAGCCATGCCTGGGAAGGTGGCTGGGGAAGGCCAGGCTGGTGGGGGATGAAGACACCAGAGTGATGCCAGCACAGCCCTGGCCTTTCACCCTGAGCCCTGGACCTCTGGACCATTAGCTCCCCACCCAACCTCACTGCTCTGCCTTCTCCCAGCACCCTTCCCACACGGCCGCCTTCCCCACTCCCCTCCATCACCCCATGGGGGTGGATCTCCCCTGCCAGGCTGAGCCGTGCCAGTGCAAACGCCGGCTGACGCAGGCGGGGAGGGCTCAGGGTGCCCGCCGGGGCGGGCAGCGGCGGGATCCAGCGGCGTGTTTGCTGTTCCCTGCTCAAAGCCTGCTCCTTCCTCCTGCGCCCGCACTCGGCTCCTGCTTTTGTCTCTCGGGATTAAAAGCCTGGAAATGGCTGCGGGTCGCGCAGCGGTGCCAGGAAGAGAGGGCTCAGGGTGGCCTGGGTGTGCCCAGTGAGC
>WBNM01040796.1:30473-77956 GCA_013399055.1 Ramphastos sulfuratus
GCTGCTCGGTCCCGGGCTGCTCGGTCCCTGCTCCCCGGCAGGCTCCCGGCAGCTCCCTGAGCGAGGGAAGAAAGAGTTAATGGCGCCAGGACTCAGAGGTTGCCCGGAGAGGTGGGAGATGCCCCATCCAGGTCAGGTTCTTCGGGGCTCCGAGCTACCTGCTCCGGTTGGGGGATGCCTCTGCCAGCTGCAGGGGGTTGGGCTGGATGAGCTCCGAAGGTGTCTGCCCACCCAAACCAGCCTGACTCTGCGACCCTGTGGTTTCAGGGCAGGCCTTGATGGTGCAAATGGGGGCGCTGGAGGGGGCAGGGGCGGGTCTCTGCTCTGTGCTGGTGGCACAGGAGGTCCGGAGCCATGCCCCGGCTGAGCACGGAGATGTTGGTGCTCATCTGGCCCCACACAAAGGTTCCTTCGCGCCCCACCACGGCAGGAAGCGCTGAGGTTTGTCTCTAGGCTGTCACAGGTGGCCATGGCACCTGGGCACACGAGTTAATGGCCATGGTGCTGTTAGGTTGCTGGTGGGACTCGATGACCTTAGAGGGCTTTTCCAGCCCAAACCATTCTGTGACTCCTCTGCCCAGCCATGCCTGGGAAGGTGGCTGGGGAAGGCCAGGCTGGTGGGGGATGAAGACACCAGAGTGATGCCAGCACAGCCCTGGCCTTTCACCCTGAGCCCTGGACCTCTGGACCATTAGCTCCCCACCCAACCTCACTGCTCTGCCTTCTCCCAGCACCCTTCCCACACGGCCGCCTTCCCCACTCCCCTCCATCACCCCATGGGGGTGGATCTCCCCTGCCAGGCTGAGCCGTGCCAGTGCAAACGCCGGCTGACGCAGGCGGGGAGGGCTCAGGGTGCCCGCCGGGGCGGGCAGCGGCGGGATCCAGCGGCGTGTTTGCTGTTCCCTGCTCAAAGCCTGCTCCTTCCTCCTGCGCCCGCACTCGGCTCCTGCTTTTGTCTCTCGGGATTAAAAGCCTGGAAATGGCTGCGGGTCGCGCAGCGGTGCCAGGAAGAGAGGGCTCAGGGTGGCCTGGGTGTGCCCAGTGAGCCCCGCCAGAGGCAGGATGAGGAGGGGTCACACCCCTGCCCCTGGTGATTCGGGGTGCAGAAGGAGCAACTCCATCCGTGGGGATGGCTCCTGGCCTGGGCTCTCCATGCACCAGCCTCGCCAGTGCCGCGATGCCATGCAAACCCCAAATGCCATCCAGGGTGAGAGAACTCCCCCAGAATACACACACAGCCCCCAGGCACTGTACCCTCTGCTCCTCACCATCACCACTGGCATGGGCAGGCCATGGGGTGGCAGGGCCAGCACCCTCTCCTCGTGGCAAAGGCTCGGGGCCGTTTGGTGGTGGCAGTTCCCAGGCACTCACAGGCAGCCAGGTGAGACGGGCATGGCCCTGTGCCAGCCCTCGGGATGTTGTCTTTTCACACAGCCCCGCTGCGGGCCGAGCGGCAGCGCAGCCCTCCCTGGCTTTGTTTTCCCACACTGCCTGCCATTAAGAAATGCAAATTCATTCTTCTGCTGCTGCTGGGCTCTCCCCACATGCAAAGCGATCCTTGGGCATAACGGCCTCACCGAGCAGAGGCCGTGGGGAGCGTGGGAGCTGCTGGGGCAGGGAAACCCCTCCTGGGTGGGAGCAGGTGGCATGAGCAGCTCCAATGGTCTCCAAGCCCAGGAGGGGCAGGGCAGCACGCAATGCCCTGCAGAGCACAGAGGCTCTTGGCTGCAGCCTCCCCTTTGGCCCTGCACCTTCCATGCCAGCAGAACCTGCAGAAGGGTTTGTCCTGGAGGAAAGTCTCTAAGCAATAATCCCAGACCTCACACTTAGCACAGTCTCAGCTCAAAAGCAGGAGCTCAAAAGCAGGAGGATGGAGAAGGGAAGGCATGGGAGTCAGCAGGGACCAGAGCCACCCCTTTCCCATTCCTCTTGGGATCAGAAAGTCCCAACCCTGCTAAGCTGGCTTTGCAGCTCCCAGGGGAGCAGAGTGGGGAGGACTCCTCTGTGTCCCCCCCCAGATGCAGAGGCACAGACCCCATGAGGGACACAGCTGCTCCACATCCCATGGCATCTCATGGAGCTGTGGGTCTGGGGTGACAGCACCGTGCTCCTGGTTCCCCAGTGGGAACAGGGAGCAAGCAGCAGGGCTGGGGGCAGGCTGGGGGGGCAGGGCTACAGCAGAGCCAGCAGTGACTCAGCCCTGAGTCACCCAGCTCCAAAGGGGATGTGGTGTTCCCAGGGAGCATCACCCAGGGCAGGCATCCTTCTGCCAGGGACTCAGCAGAGACTAGAATGTGGGGGTTTGGGTAGCCAAGAAGGGGGCAGGACCCCAAATGAGGACCCGTGCTTGGGGACAAGGAGGTGTAGCAGTGTGTCCAACCTTCACAAGGCACTGGGCTGGCCTTGCAGCTCAGAGAAATAAGGAAAAAAAATATCTTCACTTTGGGGGTGGCAGAGCCCCCGAGCAGGCTGCCCAGAGAGGTTGTGGAGTCTCCACCTCTGGAGGATTTCAAATCCCACCTGGATGTGCTCCTGTGTGATTCACTCTGAGTGATGCTGCTCTAGCAGGGAGCTGGACTCGGTGATCTTCAGAGATCTTTCCCAACCCTCACCAGTTGTGACTCCCTGAGTTTGCTTTTCCCCAGCAAATGAGCTGCCAGGGGCAGTTCATGGCCAGGGGCACCTCACCAGCCTCCACACCACCACCAGGAGCTCTGATTCCTGGGCCTGGGGAGAGCAAAGCTGAGGCTGATGCTGGGAGACACAGAGCTCTCTGCAGACCTGGGCTGTTGGCACACACCAAAGCCCCACTGGATGCTATTGGTGGCATCCCTGGTTTCATGGGATGGGCACTGAAGCAGAAAGTGATTAGAGCACTGCAAGGGAGCAGAGCACTGGAGCCAGGCTCCAGCCCCAGTGCAGGATGTGACCCAGAATGGCTCTGTCTTCCCCTTGGAGAGATGTCCCAGCCCCAAGCCCAGCCTGGCTGGCTCGGGGCACTGGCAGAGCAAGGACACTGCTCCGCTCCTCAGTGGTGGATTCTCAGGGCAGCAAAATGTTTGTTCTGTCAACAGGTGCCTAATCCCCAACCAAAAGCTGATGAAAAAAGCCATGGGGGGAAGGATGAGAACCTGCTGCCCTTTGAAACAGGCCCAGCAGTGACAGACACAGCCCCGAAGGCAGGGATGGCATCTCCACGCCCTGGAGAGGGGAATGGGGATCCCCCCACCGAGAATCCTACACAGGACAGGGGATGGGGAATGGCTCTCCCAGTCAGAGCAGGGATGGCCTCCAGATGCAGCCTGGCCATGCCACCAGCCAATGCACCTTCTGAAGCCCCAGGAGGACACTGAGGTGGAGGTGCAAGAAACACATCCCCTCTCTGAAGAGATTCCCTGGCACCAGCAGCAGGTCAAGGCTGCTCCTTCCCTCTAGCCAAAGCCACCAGGTGCAGGCAACAGCCTGCAGCACCCACTCAGTGAGCCAGCCCTCTGCACAGCCTGGCACAGCCCTGTCTCAAAGCCCCAGCAAGCCCACAGCACTTGGCTGTGACAGCCTGAGCCCATCAGCCTTACCTGAGGCTTGGCATTTTCAGATGACTCCCACAAAACTTCTTTCCTGGTGGGATGAAATGAAACTGCCACGGCGAGGCTCATCTCCAGCTTGCCTTGGGCTTCCCCTTGCTGCCCACCCCAGGGTTGGCTCTTCCTGCTCAGCCCAGGGTGGCCACCAACCCCAGGCAGCACTGGCCCCAAGATCCAGCTCTTGCAGGGACCCACTCCCAGGACTCAACATCAGTCCTCACCCTGCACCCTGCACCCGCACAGTGCAGAAAAAAAGTGCATTTAGCAGTTCCCCTCTGTTTGCTCTTCAAATAATCATTTCCTTATCACTATTTATCCAGATCCCTTTAAAATTCTGACAAACCTGCTCCCCAGGCACCGCTGCTGCTTCCTCCCAGCCTGCTCCCTGTGGGCAAGGCACAGCAGCCAGGCCTGCCCCAGGTCTCCTTCTTGGATGTGGAACGTTTTGCCTTCCTGAGAAGCACAAACTGGGATGCTCCAAAGATGTGTTTGAGGAGTTTCTCCTCCTCTCTCCACCCACAGGGATGCTTTGGGGCAGCTGCCAAGTGCTGCCAAGCTTGGGGGAGCAGAGGAAGGACACCAGGGAGGAGGAAGAGGACATCATACATTGACTGCCCACCATGGAGAGGTTTTGGAGTTGCTGCATGAAACCTTTGTCAGGGACAGGAGGGAGTAAGGATGAACCTGGCACTGTCCAAGCCCCCTCTGCTCGCTGCCTAGCTGGCCAGGAAGGCAGCAGCAGCAGCAGCAGTTACACAACACTTGTGTGCCAAGTCCAGCCAAGCACTGATCTTGGTTGCTAACAGCACTCACCAGAGCAGCACCCAGTGGGATGAGTGCAGGAGCCCCAAGAGCATGGACAGGGACATCCCTGGAGCTTTACTGGGGACCAAGACCCTCTGCTGTCAGCTCAGCAGTGCTGGTCCATGAGCACCTTTCACTGTCACCTACAAGAGACCTTTAAGGTCCCAGCAGGCTCTGCTGGGTCACCTGGCAGGGTCCTGTCCAACACCAGGCTGAGCTTTGGGGTTCTGCACCACAGCTGACGTCAGGGCCCAGCCTGCAGCTGTCAGAATTAATTGAGGAAACCAAGCCACAGTAAACAGGCAGGAGGGAAACAGAGGCAGATTAGATAACGAGGAAGGGAGCTTCTTGCTGGGCTTTGCCCCTGGAGGGCCAACCTTGCCCACTCCATGGGCACAGACCATGCCAAGCCTGGGCTGCTCCTCTCTGGCTGCACTGGCAGCTCAGCCTCAGGAGAGGCTGAGATCCCCCTCCTGAAGGATGGTTTCACTGAAACAGGGGATGGCACACCCCAGGGCTGGGGCTGAGTCTCCCCACACATCCCTCTAGGGCAGGCAGTAAGAGCAGAGCAAAGCTTCCCACTCCCCATTGTTGCTGGAGGGGAACACAGAACCATAGAATCAGTCAGGGTTGGAAGGAACCACAAGGATCAGCCAGTTCCAACCTCCCTGCCATGAGCAAGGACACCCTACCCTAGATCAGGCTGCCCAGAGTCTTATCCAGCCTGGCCTTGAACACCTCCAGGGATGGAGCCTCAACCACCTCCCTGGGTAACCCCTTCCAGGCTCTCACCACTCTCATGCTGAAGAACTTCCTCCTCACATNGCCCTCTGGCCTGTCTGCTGCACCACACAGCTTGGTGTGGTCAGCAAACTTGCTGAGGCTGCGCTCAGTGCCTCTGCCCATGGCACCGACACAGATGTTGAACAAAACTGGGCCCAGGACTGATCCCTGAGGGACTCTGCTTGGCACTGCCTCCACATGGGGGAGGTGGGAAAGGGCCTCCGAAGGGACACAGGGGACAAGACCTGCTGCTTCATCCTGGTAGAAGGAGAGGGAGGGCAGGGTCCTGGGCAGCAGAATTACAGTCCCCAGCAGAGGGGAACTCTCAGCCCTCCTGGGCGGCCACAGCTGGGCAGCGCTGGGCTCCAGGCTGTGCTGAGCAGCCTTGCTTTGCTCCCCAGCAACACAGCACCCCCCAAACCCGACAGGGACCCACCGGTGCTCAGACACCTTCCCCATCCCCACCGATGGGACCTCTCCAGCTTTAGAGTATCTCAGCCCTGGAGAGGTCCTGCCCACAGTGTCACCAGCAGCATCAGCAGCAGCATCACCCCCGCCCCACGGGGACGGTGACAGAGACAGGACGGGGGACACTGTGCCACCCAGCTGGGACCCGTGCAGGATGGCAGCCGCTCCGGAGGTGCATGAAGACACAGCTCACGCCTGGCCAGCCACTGTCACCTGCAGGTCCCCGAGCCTCGAAAAAACACATCCACCAGATCGGGACAGCTCTGCCTGCAAGGAGCGACCTCAGCTCCCTCTGCTGGGCTCTGCTCCAGGCCAGGCCCTTCTCTAGCGAACCTTGCTCAGGAAGAACATCTCCAGGCGCCTTCAGCTCGGCTGCCCACGGAACACGGTGCCACCTGCCCAGCCCAGAGCTGGGGAGATGCCCTTCAGCTCCTGCCACGCACTGCGACCAAGGCACAAGCAGCCTGTCAAGCAGAGGGACACACAGCTCATGGCTCCAGCCAGCTCAGGGTATTTATTCCTGCCGCACAGGTGGGGAAGCTGCTTGGTGATGACAGCAGAGTCACAGCCCTGGGGAGCAAAGACAAGAGGCACAGGAGCTCTGCTGCTGTGCGAGAGACCTTTAAAACCATCGAGTCCAACACTGCGCCAGCACTGCCAGGTCACCGCTGAGCCATGGCCCTCGGCGCGGCTTTGAAGCCCCTGCAGGCGTGGGGACTCCACCACTGCCCTGGGCAGCCTGGGCCAGGCCTTGGTAAACCCTCAAGGGGAAGAAATTTATTCTCATGGCACAACTTAAGGGCATTTCCTCTTGTCCTGTTGTTTATTCCTTGGGAGACTCCACCTGGCTCCAGCCTCCTTTCAGGGTGTCACAGACAGCAATGAGGTCTCCTCTCAGCCTCCTCTCTTCAGCCCCAGGGCCCTCAGCTGCTCACAAATCCTGGGGACAGTCCCATAGCTGCAGAGCTGGCAGAGGGACTCAGGACCTCCTGCCTCAGCCTATCTCACTCACAAACCAGACAGCTCCAATCCCTCTGGGGATGGAGCAGCTCTGCTTCCTGGCCAGGCACCTTTCAGCAGCCAGGGGTGAAGCACCACAGGTGGGGGCATCACCACCCCTGGCTATCACCATCCCCAGCAGCACTGTCACAGGCTGTGCTCTGGCAGGGAAAGGGCAAGGGGCAGGGGCACAGCAGTCAGCCCTGACCCACCCTGCTCAGCCCATGGCAGCTCCAGAGCAGCAGCTGGGAAGCAGGAGCCTTGAGTCAACAAAGTGAGATTGCTATGGGGACACCACAGGCACCAGCCCAGGCGGCTCGGCAGGACATCCCCAGGCACATCCCCCGCCGTGCCCCTAGGGGCTCCACTCCTGGCTGCCCAGACCGGGAGGCTGTGGACAGCAGCTGCCTGGGAGAGAGGAGGGCTCTGTGCTGCAGCGCTGAGCCCACAGCACCCCATGGGCTGGCCCTCACCTGTGCCATGTGCCACCTGCTCCCTGCTGCTCCTGCAGCTTGGCTGGTTTATGAATGGGCAGGAGACGTTGGAGGTTGATTCCTTGCGGGAAGTCTGTCCAGCCAGGCATGCTCTGACCAAGGCAGAGCTTGCTGGCAGCTGACAGGCTGGTGAAAGCTTCCAGAAAAAGGCTGTACTAAACTGGATCCTGCCCCTAGTGCTGTACCCACAGATGCCACCCTCCTGCCCTATGGGCCCCCACCCCAGCAGGCGCTGCTTTCCCGTGTGGGTTGCTCACACTCAATGCACAGTCCCAAAGGATTTGTGGAGAAGGAAGAGCAGAGGGAGGGAGAGGTGAAGCGAGAACAAATCCCTCCCTTGATGTCTTGTTGTGTGTGCCATGACCGAAGGGACAGAGCAGGCAAGAGAAAAATCCCCAAATCACAACCCCCTGCCCTTCTCTGCTCTCAAGTGGTGCCACTGACAGGCAAGGTGCTGGCTGGAGCTCATGCCTGCAGGTACAAGGACATGTGGGGATGCTGTGAAGGTTTTGGAGCACATCCACTGGGATATGGAGCCCAGGAAAGTCATGGATGTCCCCTTTCCTGAAAGCATTCAAAGTCAGGTTGGATGAGGTCTTGAGCAACTTAGTCTGGTGGGAGGTGTCCCTGCCCATGGCAGGAGGTTAGAACTGGATGATCTTTAAGGTTCTTTCCAACCCAACCCATTCTGAGAATCAATGAATCCATTGTAGCACAAAGCCTGGCACAGGCTGCCCAGGGAGGTGGCTGAATCCCCATCCCTGGAGGTGTTTCAAAGCTGCAGAGAGGTGGTGCTGAGGGATATGGTTTACCCCCAGCCTTGGTAGAGTCAGAGAATGGTTGGACTGGATGACCTCGAAGAGCTTTCCCAACCTGTTGGTTCTGTGCTTTGCAGCCAGCTGGGTGAGCAGGGCAGCCTCCAGCCAGGGGCAAAGAGCAGCACAGACATGCAGCAAGGCTTAGGGAACAATGTTTACAGAATGCCAGGCTGGAAGGGACCCCAAAGGACCCCTTTTTTGTTTGGTCCTGGGCACTACCCAGCACACTTCCCTCACCTAACTGCCCACCCTCCCAGTTGCCACGGCAGCATTGCAGGGAGTGCAGCACAGGAGGTGCTCTGCAGCAGAGTGACTTCTGCAGCTCCCTACAGCACAAACAAGCAGGCAGCAAAAGCAAACGAGGCAGCTCAGCTGCCCTTTGCCTTGGCCTCCAGCCTTGCCACCCCACACCACACCCAGGCTCTGCACGGGCACCAGGGTGCTGGGACCACCTCCATCCCAGTCCCTCGAGTTATTTGCCCTGCTCAGGAGACAGCACTGGGAGGTGTGAGGGCATTGTCCTGTCCCGGCACACTGTGACAGGTTGCAGCCCTGAAGACAAACAGATCCCTTCGAGCAAATAACTCAGCACATGAGAGCTGGGCAGCACGGGGGGAGGCAGTGCCAACCTACCCAAGCAAAGCAGCCCTCAGGACAGCCCTGAGCAGCCACAGCTCAAGGGGTGCATTCTTCTCAAGGCACAAACCAAACAGCTGTAAGCACAGGCAGGATCTGTCCCAGCAGGCTTAAAGAGCAGCTGAAGGCTGCTCCAAGGCAAACCCAGCACAGGCAGAGGGAGGCTTCGTGTGTGGGGATTAGGGACAGTCAGAGGTAAGCAAAGGAACAGCCCCAGCTGAGCTGCTCCAGGAGACTTCAGACAGGCAAACCTTTGGGCTGGGTGCCCTGAGTGGCAAGGCCTGGCCTAGGAAACGGCATCAGTCCAAGATGACCAGAAAAGTGCCCACCAGAGAGCCTCCTGTGCTTCCACCCTTGATGTTCAGGAGCCCTGGACATTGCCAGAGGAACAGGGGAAACGCAGGGGTGGGGGAGACAAGAGAAAGGGGGGGGAAGGAAAAATGGAAGGGGGAGAACGGGGAAAAACAAACTTCCCTCCTTCAAAATTCCTCTCCTGGCTCCCTGAGGCTCAGGGAAGGACAGGGCTGAGCTGCTGCTGCTTGATGTCTGAGGCACGGTCGTGCCAGGCTGAGCAAACAAGATGTAAATGAGCCACACAAGGAGCATTTCAGGCCACGGCTGTGGCTGCAGCCTGGCTTTGTGCTGCCCACCCCCGGATGAAGATGACCCAAAGCAGACTCCCACTCCACACACCTGCACCCTCCCCTCCTGCTTTGGCCCTGACAACAGCAGGAAGGTGCTGGCAGCATGGTGCTGAACTCCATCCCTTCACAAACACTGGCTGGGGACTAGTGCAGGCAGGAGACACAGAATGATGGTGAAGTGACCTCCTGAGGAGGGCCACTGCTGTCTGGGTGCATGCAGCCCCGGTGGGAATCCTCCTGAAACAGATCCATTTTCCCCAGGCTCTCCTCAAAACCCAGCACCAGGGGAACCTCTCAGCCAGCCTTGTACACATCTGGCCAGGCTGCAGAGGGGGTTTGCTAAACCCAAATACAGAGAGTTTGTCCTTTGTGTGTTTTGGGTAAGCAGAGAGCTAAAGCTGGGCTCAGGGACACTGCCTCAGTGTCTGGAAGCCTCTGGAGCCAGCTGGGTGTGGCCAGCAGCAGGCTCAGAGCTTTGGTCGCTTCAATAAAACTCTCAGCAGCTACACAACTGTGTTTGGGTTTTCTGTGTTAATTTAATCATACAAATATTCATTTATACATTAAGGAAAAAAGCTTCCTCTCATTTTCACCCCTGATGTGCTACCACAGGACTTCTCCCAGGCTCCGTGAGGCAGCATCACCCTGGCTCCACACATGCACTGCCCTGGGGAGGGCACAGGCTGCAGCCACCCACACACTCACACAGCAGCAATGGAGCAGTACACAGCAGCAGGTGGCTGTGGGGCAGCAGCCATGTCCCAACCCCATTGAGCCCTGGGAGGGGGACATGCAACTCCCACATGCTGGAGGGGGGCTCAGGTGCTCCCCAAGATGTGGGCAGCAGACTCCAGCTCCCCTCACCTCCTCATGTGGCACTGCCAGTTTTAGGGTAGCCCCAGAGGGTATTGTGGGGTGATGTGCCTGGGCTGAGAGGGGGCCTGGGCTGCCTGCTGGGTTTGTGTCAATGACAGGACAGGTCCCAGGTGGCTCATGTTGGTGCAGGTCTGTCCAGAGACCATCCAAGATGTTCTGCCCTTGCTCTTCCCCCAGGGAGAGCTGGGGGCTAACAAGATAAACTGGAGTCATCCACTGCCTGGCACTTGCACCCTGTGGTACCAGTGGGCAGCAGCCTCACTCCTCCCCAGACAGGACCAGTAGCCTCTTGCCTGCTTCCCCAGTCTCAGCCTGGTAAGGGTTTCTCACAGGCCCAAGCTGTGTCTGTGCCACCTGGACTGGGCCACCTGAGCAGTCACACAGGCCCCATGCTCCCCCAGGCCATTTGTTTCCTGACCTGGGAAGTCTGAATGCTTCAGCCCTCTGGAAACCAAGTCACAGTGCCTGAAGTCACCTGGAAAGAGCTTTGCTGACTGCATCTCAAATCCCCCTAATTTAAAGGCTGGAAACCTGACAGAGAGCAATTTGAGGGCTGGCTGCAGCACCAAGCTCTGAGGAACCTGAGGAGATAAAACCACCTCTGGCCTCTGAGAGACACCTTTCACTCAAGAGGAACCCCCAATTCAAACACTCCCCCTCTGCCACAGCCAGGGTGGCAGCCCCAACCCTCACAGCTCTCCATGATCCTTTCCAGAGACCATTCCCACAGCCTGGAGCAGCAGGAGGCTGGGGGCTCAGCAGTGCCTCAGAGCTGGCTCTGTCACAGCGACACCAGGGACTGAAAACAAGGAGACAGAACTCAAGCCTGTGCAGAACAAGTTCTGCCTCCTGAGCAGGACAGCAGAAGACTGCTGGGGGACATGCAAGGGGCTTGTACAGGAGAAGAATTCAGCCTTAGGAGGAGCAGAGTGACACATGGTGGCAGCCATGGCATAGGGGCACACGTGACTGGCAGCAGAAACCAGCACAGAGGGACCAGGGCTCACTGTGGCTGACAGGAGGCAAAGCCTGCAGCAGCAGGCTCAGAGCTGATCTTCCTCCCCTTCACCACACAGCTGATGAAGAGGAGGAATCCTTTGGACAAAGTACAGCCTCCAGCCACCGAGGAGCTCCAGAACAGTGGTGGCAGGGCTGCAAGAGGTGTGATGGGCAGGGTCATGCCTCCAGGGCTTGCCACACAGGCTACCTGCTTGGGAAGGAGGAAGCAAAGATGGAACCCAACTGCCCATGCTCTGCTACAGCCACGCAGACTGGATGATGAGAGGAGGCTAAACGATGACACAGGACAAGGACCTCCTACAGCTGCACTAAGAGGTGCAGTACCACCTTCCAGGGCTTTACTCTGCTGAGCCAGAGCCTCACCACACCCTAAGTGTAAATGGCTGCAAGGTCTCTTGTGCCCAGCATTTCTCACACTGAACTTTCTTCTCCTGGCAAACTGATCTTTGAAGGGAGACTTCAGATAGCAGCGACCTTTACCAACTGACCTCCTGAAACACAAACGAGAACCTGTCACCCAGTCCTTCCTCTGCTGGATACAATACCTCTGTCCTCCACAAGATCCACCTCTATGTACCAAGAGTCCTTGGCTGCTGCAATGAAAATCAATCCCTAAAACCAAGTGAGGAAGTCCAACCTGTCAGGAGTGGACAGCAAGCACCAGGCAGCCAGAGCCTGCACTCTGCTCCAGCAAGGAGAACCTGAGCCTTCACTGGCAGATCTGGAAGAAGGCTGTGGGAGCTCTGCATGTTCTGTTCCAGCCCTTTCCACCCCTGTGAGAGGCAATGCCCTCTCACCTTGCTCCCCAGCAGCAGCAGCGCTGGTGACACAGCACTGCCAGAAAACCACCACAGCGCTGGGGGCCATTCTCTCTCCCCTCACACTGTGGACCCCAGTCCACAACTGGAGGAGCAGCAGAGCACTCCAAGTCTTTAGAGAGGTGATTCCTCTTCTAGCCCAAGCCCTGGAGAGCCTCTTCAGGAGATGAGAGCCTCACCAGAGCTACAGGCCAGGGGGAGACAGACGAATGAAGAGCAGGTGAGTGCGGAGCACAGCTGCTGGTGCCTGCTCTGCATCCCCAGCTGCAATCAGCCTGGCTGCCAGCTGCTGGCACAGAGAAATGAATGCAAACTTGTGCTCTGCCAGAGAGGGGTGGGAGACTCAAAATTAAAAGGAGAACTTCTGTAAAGCTTCGCAACTACAACCAACTGAATCACAGCCACTGGAAGAGTTTCCTCTTGGCACAGGACTGAGACGTTTGCTTGGCTGCCCTAGGCACAGCTACTGGACAGGAAGGGTTAACACTAAGGCAGCCTCAGAGTGCTAAGCACACAGGACAGCTCTGGAACCCCAGCAGCTCCGTTTGGTATCAGTGTGCCCCCTGACTACTTCATGTACAAAGAGGAAGGCAAAGGCACCCTCCATGTTACCCTGCAAATCCCAGAGCCTTTCTCTTCACCTGTGATGCCAGGACCTGGTTTCAGCACATGCAGACAAACACCACCCAAACCAAAGAGGAGAGAAAGAAAAAAGAAAGGATTAAAAAGTTGGCAACTGAAAGCAGAGGGTATCAAACACACAGAGATGGGTGCAGACCTAACCTGGCATTTAGAACAGGTCTGTCCCAAAGCAGTCACTGCACAAAGCCCAGGGGATGCCAAGCTGAGCAGACGCCTGGCAGGAAGCAGGAAGCACGCAGAGTACTGCCAGTGTCACACAAACACTGCCCCTGGGGGAATCCTGGACAGGAGAGAGACCAAAACAGCTGCTCAAATGGAACTGCTCTATAGGCAAAGCAGCCCTGGGATGATTATTTTCTTGAGATGGCTTTTTCATTTTTTAAACCTAACAAGTGTGAGGATGACCCTAGGGAGCCCAGCCCAGGAGGGAGGCACTCAGCAGCACTCACACAGCACATTCAGTGTTGGATTTTCCTCTGGAAACAGCTAAGTCTCTGCTCACTGAGCTTTTAAATTGGTTTGTTTTCTCTTCTTTATGCAGAACACGGAGGCAGAGGAGGGGGGGCCACAAGTGGAGCCCCCTGCCCTGCCCCCACAGTCAGCTTCTCCTTCAGTTCTCCTCTTGCCGACACCCGGTTTGTGTTTGTGTGTTTTAAGACTGTCCGAAGGGGTAAGGACCGTGGAAACCCTGCAAGAAAGTTGGAGATATCAATGTCAAGAGGCAAGGAACGAGACTGAGAAGTGCTCTCCTACACCCAGCACCCAGCCTGGAGCTTCCACACCCAGCCCTTAGCCCACCAGCGGCACCTCTGCTGCCAGCCTTGCAAACTGCTCCTCCAGCAGGCTGCAGCGCTGGGAGCTGCTGTCTCAGAGGGCTCAGATGCTTTCCACTTACCTGCTCCAGGTGTTCTCCAGGCTGGGTAACAGCCACGTGTCACTGAGCCCCAGAATACCTCCTGTGCTCTGCACCACAGCAAAAAACAGGTGCCACAGCAGCTGCAAGCCAGGACACTGAAGGCAAAGGGCACAGCAGCAAGACCTGAGGAGCTAAGCTCCAAACCCAGTGTTTGCTGCCCATCGCCTGCACAGACATTGGCCAGAACCTGCTTCATCTGCCTGCAAGCAGTGCCCAAAGCTGTTTGACTCCAGCTGCTGCCAGCTGCCTGCCCCTCTGCTGGGCACAGCACAGCCAGCCTGGTCCCACTCCTGCATCTCCCTAGTTTGATTTGTGCACCCTAAGCCAGGACACCTGCAGGTCCACACGGCAAGAGAGTGAACACCATGGGTGGGTACAGAGCCTGGAGCCTGCAGCTCAAGCCAGAGATGAGAACACTTTGCTGGCTTCTTCCTGGCCAGAGCCCACGTGCAGAGTCCAAGAAGTCTGAGCTCAGAGAAAGCCTCTGCACCTTCAGATACTCTTTGCTGCAGCATCCAGCTGACAGCTGCACAACGACACAAACCAGGTGTTAACTAAAGCCAGAATGCAGTCAGCTCCAGTGTCAGTAACAAGCTCTGTACCACTTGCTGCACTGCACAGGCTGCCAGCCCTGGATGAGCTTCTCACCAGAATTCAAGGAGCAGCCCCAGAACCCATGACCAAAAGCAGCTTCTCCTGATGTCATTGAGTTTCACCAAAAAGCCCCAGATCTTTGCTTCTGGAATCACCACTCCCCACTGCACTTACCCATGAGCTTCACCAGTGGGCATAAGAACTGAGAAAACCAAACCCCACTGTAAATGCTAAGGGACAAAACTTCTTGAAGCCCAAGTGTGGGCTCAGTTTAACATCAAACCCTGAGCAAGAGGCTGTTACTCCCCTTGGGGAAAGAGAACAATCTCCTTCCTTCAGGAAGGTGCAAACTCTCTGCAGAGCAGCTCTCAGCAGAGCTGAGCCAAGGTGCACAGGGCAGTGGTGTTGGTACTGCTGCAGTGCAAACAGCAGCCTCCAGCAGCTGACAGCTCCAGCAGCAGCAGCTACCCTGTCTGCAATACTTTACATCACAAACGTGCAAAACTAATTCTGCACATGACAGCAGCTCTGCTGAGTTCTGTCAAGGTAAGAATTATCCCCACTGGTTCTCTGGTGAGCTCCCTCCTGATCTCACTGTTTCTCTGCAAAGCTCAGCTGCAGCCTTGCAAATCGACTTGCAGCTCTTCTAACGTCTTCCAACAAGCCACTGCTCACTTGCCAGTGAGAGCACACTGGCTGCTTGTGTGTTCAGGCACTGAGAATGGGGCTGTGTCTCAGAATAGGCTCTACGTGAGTGTTTCTGGTCTCTAGCAGAGAATTGAGATGCTTTGGGCAGTGAGAGGCCTCTGCAAGCACTGAGCTCTGTAAAACACAGGCTCCTGTGCCAGGCAGGACAGGAAGGCTGAGTGAGTCTGTCACAAAGCATCACCACACAGGCTTTCAACAGCTGACTTTATTTCTGCTCTGGGCCTGAGCCCAGACCAGTACAGGTACACTTCCAGAGACAGGAGCTGATGATGCTCAGCTGCTAAAGCAATACATGGCTGCTC
Organism: Ramphastos sulfuratus; assembly: GCA_013399055.1. Classification (NCBI taxonomy): domain Eukaryota; kingdom Metazoa; phylum Chordata; class Aves; order Piciformes; family Ramphastidae; genus Ramphastos; species Ramphastos sulfuratus. The sequence continues at coordinate 45,580 of WBNM01040796.1, forward strand.
CCAGTGCACACTGGCAGCAGCATCAGACCAGGCTACAAGTCCCCATTTCCTCACCACCCCTGGGCTGCTCCCAGCCAGAGCATCTGCAAGGGGCACAGGGTGCCCTCACCTAACCGGGCACAGAGCAGAGGTGGCAGCACTGCTCTGCTTTCCAACTCCATGCACACTGTGCAGACATGGCTTGGCAGTTAAGACCACCAGGAGGTTAAGAAGCTTTGCAGAGTGCAGCCACTGGTAGGGTTGGTTAGGAGCAAACAGCTGCTGGAGTAGAGCAGGCTCAGGTACCTGATTAAGTCACCATGCAACAGCTTAGCTCTTGTCACTTAACCATCAGCATTCTTTAGTCTGCAGAGGTAACACAACAGGGGCACTGCTGGCCTGCAGTGGAGCAAAGTTAAGCTAAAAATCAGATGATCTCACATTTCCCACAGTCCCAGAGGCACAAGGACTGCTGGTGCTGGTGGCTGAGCTAACATGCAGCATCCAAACACAGAGAGAAGCAAACCAGCTCATGCAGCATCAGTTCAGCCTGCGGACGCTGAGCAGCAGCGTGGCCGTGGCAGCTACCTCCACTGCTCTTGACCTAAATCAATGTGGTAATCAACTCAGTGTAAAGCCCAGGATGGAAGGAGCCTCTCTCCTACACAGAAGCATTTCTGAGCTATATTCCTCACCCACAAACACAAGGGTGGCACCAAGCCGTTGCCAGTGGAAGTTTGGAGTCACTCCAAAAATCTGCAGATTGGAGTGCCCTGGTTTGGAAGAAGCACAAAGCTAGAAGCAGCAGCAACTTTGAAACTCAAGAGAGGGGAAGCCAGGGCTGGAAGGACAGAGAGAGGCTTGGTGTCCCCTCAGGTGTACAAGGCTGTCAACAGCACAGCACAGCTCAGCCTCCAGCTCCACGCAGAGTGAAGCAAGCAGTGACACAGCAGGAAAACCACAGTTGCTCTAATTTGAATCTTGTCTACTCCAAATATGCTTCTAATTAATTTGGCTTCTCAGAGCAGGACAAGCAATGAACAGGACAGACTGACCCCAGACAAGCTGTGGCACACCCTGTCTGTGGCAGTGACCATGCAACCTGCTCTGCACAGGCAAAGCTTTGCAGAACCAGAACCCTGACGTGCACTGTGCTGCATTACACAGAGCAGCAACTCCTCCTCATCTGGTCTGGGGATACAGACAGATCTACAGAGACATTTGGTTGCTGTCTAGGTGGTAAGTACAATCTGGATGTCAGTTTGTGGCTCTCCAGAGCTTGAGAGGCATTTAAAGCTCTCTCTCTTCAGAAATCCAACTCCGATTCCCCAGGTACTGTTAAGACTGCATCTTGTGAGCCGACAGGGAGCAGCAGTGACCTCGGCAGTGTTGCTATGAGACAGCAGTGAGTAAATAGAAGGAAGCTGTAGTAGCCTGATCTCTCCTGAGAGTACAGTGAGAAAGCCACTGCCAAAGAGGAGAGTAAAACACCCAAGCATGGCTACAGCTGAGCTCTGCAGCAGCTCAGCCCCCACCTAAGCTGAGCAGTGCAGCCTGAGTTCTGACAACAGGCAAAGCACTGCACGGGGAGCAGCCAGAACACTGCTGAGAGCAGTGCCCTCAGCACAGCCCTGACCTGCAGCCTCCAGCTGTGTGCTGCAGAAGGGAAGCAATGAGGGAAGGCAACACTACAGCAGAAGCAGAGATCACACTCAGCTTGTTTCAACAATCTCACAGATTCCATCTGATGTGCCCAGAGGGAAATCAGCATCTTATTTGGGTTCCTTCTTCCTAGGACAGTTTGTCTCCCTGGGCAAGGCATCCAAGCCACCTACTCTGGGCTGCTGTGTAAAAAGCATTTTGAATGTCTCCACGCCGAGACACTGATCCCACCCAGCAGCAGATGGCCTGCCAGTGCCACTGAGACCCTGGCTGGGGATTTCCAGGGGCCAAGTCACACCTGCACAGTTGCACCAGAGGGAGAACCAATACAGACAAGGTCTGGCAGCTTCCAGTATGGTTTACAGCTGCAGATGCCAGAAACTGCTGTCTTGAGCTCAAAGATCTCACGACTGAGGTTCTCCAGGAGCTTCTGGCAGAGAGGAGGAAGTCTCCTCAGTGATGAAATATAAATATTTAAGGGCTTCTGTCACTTCTAAATATGGTACACAGCCCCCTCCGAACACCTTTACTAGACCCTACTCATCCTCTTTACTGTATCTCACCAAAAGGGGTGTCAGACACAACCAGGGATTGAGTCCATCCTCTGGGTACAGCAAAGCAGACAAAGTCCAGGCATCCTAATGTGCAACCAAGTGTTCAACCCACAGGACTATTTTGTCTGCTCCCAGAAGTTGAAATAAAGCCTCTCACATCAATATTCAACCACCAGACAACAGCTTGAAATGTAGGAGTTTCCTTCTGCCCTCTCAAGCAGCAGAGCACAGGTGAAGGCCCTGGGAAATACAGGCCAGCCAGAGCTGCTCCTAACAGGTACTGGAAGCCCATCTGCTGCTGCAGTGGTTTAACACTTCTGGCATCACCTCCAGTAAGCTTTTTTCTGAGCCCCAGCTGGGAATACTGCTTACACATTAGCCCTTTCTAGAGGAAGAAAGAAAACCTTTTCCAGACAGCAGAAAGGAGGCATGGAGTGGTGCCAAAGCCCCACCAGGTTCATCTGCTGGGTTTACGACACCAGGCACTAGGATGTCCAAGCTGCTCACCCTCATGCATTACAGACAGAACTGCACCTATGTGAGGATCAAGCCTGTGGCAGAATTCCTCCTGTCCTGGGCAGAAGGGACAAGGCTGGAACAGGACTCTGATCTTCAGACCTCCCCTAACAACCTCCAGAGGAGAAGCTAACTCATTCTATAATCACAAACAGAAACACTGCAGTACAGACAAAACCCCCCAATGACCAATGGCATCTACTCCACCCAGCTCCAAAAAGGACCAAGTCAGCCTTTCCAAAGCCATCAGCATACACAATTCCTGCTGTGATCTCAGATAATCCACCCAAGAATATGCTGTAGATACAAAAACAACAAAATAAATCCTAAAATAAAACAACAACAACAAAAGGAGAGAGAGGTCTCCTACCCTCTACCTGAGGCTGGACTGTAGCAGCTCACATCTGAGAGTACTGCTGGGGAGCTCTGAGGTAGCAGCTAACTGCAGTGCAGTGAAATCCTCTGCTGATGCTTCACTCTCCTTTCTGTTTTTTGTCTGCCACACCAGAGCTGACTCTTGCACCTCTCAGAGGTATCAGTTTCTTACACTCAGGTTGTCAGTACCCTTCACCTCATGGTAAAGAGTGCCCACACCACTTTCCTCTCTCTAGAAAGGGGAAGTACAGGGAGAGAGAGACCCAGTTGAAAGCTGCAGGCCACCTTAGTGCCAATCCCCCATTCTGAGGTTCCGCACAGGAGCTCCTCACAAGTGCACCATCAGCAGTTCCACCTCTGTCCACCTGCAAATGCAAATCGACTACAGAGTGACTGCTAAGCTCTGCACTCAGAACTGCTAAGGGGAAGAAAGAAGCCACCTCCAGCCTAAAGCTAACCATCATATGTGGGTCTTCAGTTTTCCCACCTAAATTCCAGGCAATAGTTTAGCTAGGGAAGGCTTAGGGCAGTGCATTCCCTCCCAGAGCTGCTTTGGTAACTGACCTCTGTCTGTATCACCCAGCACATGGTCCCTGACCTGCTGGATGTGTGCAGCAGGCAGCTGCAGAGCAGCAGTCCCCACCTGCAGCACCTGAGGAAAAGCTGGTGCAGAGCAGCTGTGGCTGAACACAGCCAGCAAAGGAACACCACTGCTCACCCAGCAGCTTCCAGCCTCTGCTCGCTCAGGCTGCATCTGAACTGAGAAGTGAAAGGCTTTATTTTGCATCATGCCCTACACCACCCCTCTCACTCCTAAGGAGCCAGGATCTAGAAGCAGGAGCAGACACAGCTTACAGCAATTTCTGTTTGGGGTGTGGAGCACAAGGGGATTGGTAGTCTGGGATCTGGTAACCCCATGCATGCCATCATTAAAAAAACCTAAAACTGCATAGCCCTGGAGCAAAGTAGGTCATTGAAATATATGCTCTCCTGGGAGGGGACAGGTAATTCATCCAGTCAGCAACTGAAGTGCTGTAGGTGAACTAACATTAGGGCTTTATTAAGTCATTCAGCAACCAAGTGTTATTGTCCTACACAGCCTGCTTAAAGTACAGTAAAGCATTTAAAAAGGGTTTCCAAAATCAAAACTAGTTTGACATACGACAGTACACACCTACACATACTGGCTGCATTAACAGGTGGATTCTGAACTGTAAATAATCCTGCAAGTCATTTTTCACACACAAGCAAATAAAAACAGTCAAAATATCACTCAGACTCATATAGCATCCACCAAGCAAGCTTTGGAGAGAGGTTTAAAGTAAAGATAATTTAAAAGTCAACTACAATTATAAACAAGACAAGGACACAGACAGGAATAGTCCTTTGAGCGACTGTTCCTGACAGGTAGCTGCTGGGATCAAAGTGTTGAGTTCTGTAGCCTCCCCACACCAACTACAAAGAAGGTCTCTGGTCAATCCAAGGGTTGGGGTGGGGTCATCTTTGCTCTTTTCAAAGTTCTGTAAAACTCAGGAGCACATCTAGAGAGATATTTTGACTTATTTGCACATGCAGCTGGAGAAGGCTCCAGCCACTAATAGTTACAGCACCCAGACAAGATTATAGAAATTTTAAGGAGGACTTGAAGCAAAGAAAAAAAAAAAAAAAAAAAAAAGAAAACCCAAACCATAAGGAAAAAAAGGTGGATCTGGTAGAGTCTATCAGAGGCGAAAATATTTCAATATAACATGAGGAGTTGGCAGAGTCAGACAGTCAAATTCGAAACCTTCCTTAGCAGGTCTGGCAGAAGCAGAAGGGAAGGGTTTGCAGTTTGTAGGGAGGAGCTGTTACAGACATGCCAGGGTCCTCCTAGCCATTCTCCTGCTCTCCCAGGGCACCTACCTTACTGTACGTCACTACCGACAAGTTGTTCGAGTGACTGCTGGGGGAGAGGTTTACAGAGTTTTGTGAGAGTCCATTCTGATCTTGTTCGATTTGGTCAGGAGCAGGCCCCCATGTGTTTTTGCTGATTGTGCCTAGCTCGGAACCCCCTGGGTCTTTTAGGTTGTTTTCATCTGGTTGCCTGTTCTTCTGTGGGGAGGCGAAGGGGTTAAAGTTTCCTTCTACCTTGCGGTGCGGTTGCGTGTTGAACTCTGTTTCAAAGGATGACAGCTGCTGTGTTACACCTAGAAGTCCTCCAACCTCCACGCTGAGGATCACCCAGATGACATCTGTGGAGAGACAGAGAGGTTGTCACCAGATGGAGGGAGGAGAAAAACAGCACAAGGACTCCATCCCTTACCGCGGCAGGAAGAGACTGTTCAAAACCCACGTGTATGAAGCACGAGAAGCACTGATCGAACACTAACTTAGTGCTCCCAGCTTTCAGGGGAATCAGGCACGGTTCAGCCTTGGCTTACAGGAACCAGCTAGGGATATACAAGCCCCAAAGTGACAAGACACTGCGGATTACCACCAGGCCACACTGACAAAAGAAGAGCTTCAGTGATTTTACACAGCGAGACTGGAAGGAGAACCAGGAGCTGTCGCTGCCAGGCTTCCCTCCTGATAGCAAAGCACAGGCAGGGCTTTTGTTCAGCTCTGAAAGGCTCACTACTAAAACACCAGCAGGTCGACTTAGGAGGCAATTATGTTTATGACAATTCACTGCAAAACATCTCCAGCCAAGCTCCAAAACACTCCCAGCAGGTGGATCAGATACCCAGCCTCAGCACGCTGCTAGACGAAGTCACAAAACGCTGGTTAGAGTAAGCCACATTTCCAGCTCTTACCCCCTGCATGTCTGCCTCTAGTACACAGATAAGGTCATTATTGAACTTCCCATTTCACTTACACTTCATGCAAACACTCTGCCCTATTTACATAAACACCTCCCCTTGTATGTATCCAAATGAAGCTTTATTGCCTTTCCTTATGCTAAGATCTTTTCCCCACTTCTCCATTAAACGTGAAGTTTTGTTTTGCTGCAAAGAGAACTGAGAAGAGCAGCAGCAACATCTCATCTGCTCTCAGCAGATCCAATAACAGCACCTCCTGTCACATTGTCCCAGGTTGGGAACTATAGGGTTAAAAATCCTCTAGGGACTAGACGATTATTATTCAGTCCCATAATTCTGCTATCTCTTCATAAACTCATGGCAAGGCCAGCTCGTTCTCCTTTCCTCCCCCTCCAGCCTTGTGTCTGGCTGGAGCTGCTTTATCAGGACAAACATGTAAGGAGCAGGCCTGTTTTGGGGCCTCCAGAGGCTTGTGTTTAGGCCTCTTGGATGGCAGAGGCATGGGGGGGAGGGGGAGGATTGGAGCACTGGGGATTATAGATTTAGTTTTGGGTTGGGGGAAAATTCAAAGAGGGTTGCTATGGATTTTGCATCTGTCTTGTCATTTCTGTCTGTATCTCTCTCTCTCTAAATATAATTCTGGTTTTTTTTTCCCTCCAATTCATTTGAGAACTTCATTCTGTCGACTCTTTAAAGCCACCACACAGATGTAATTGTTCCCAGGTTCTCTGCAAGGATGAACACACGAGGGGCTGCTTTCCTGCTGTCAGCATGGCCTGGGGCAGCAGACAACAGGTACTTCTTGTCTAGTTCTTAAGCAGCAAGGTCCTGTACCTGGGTAGGGGCAGGCCACACTATGTGGGGGGGAATCCAGACTAGGAAATGAAGCAATGAAGAGCAACCCTGTGGGGTGGAACTTGGCAGTGCTGGTAGGTGAAAAACTAAACAGGAGCACTCACAGCTGGACTGATCCCCAGCAGCCTGGGCAGCAGGGGCAGGGAGGAGATTCTACCCCTCTGCTGAGACCCCTCCATGCAGTGCTGGGGCAGCTCTGGAGTCCTCAGCACAGAACGGACCTGTTGAAGCAGGCCTGGAAGCCACAGCAGTGCTGGGAGGGCTGGAAGGGCTCCACTGTAAGGCCAGGCTGAGAGAGTTGGAGGTGTTCAGCCTGGAGAAGGGAAGGCTCTGGGCAGACTCTTTGGTGACTTTTCAGTACTTAAAGGGGACCTACAAGAAAAACTTCATCAGGGAGTGACAGGATGAGATTTTAAACTGAAAGGAGGCAACTCAGATGAGGTATAAAGAAATTCTCTCCATTGAGGATGGCAAGATGCTAGCACAGGCTGCTCAGGGAAGTTGCAGCTTCCAGGGATGCTGGCAGCGTTCAAGGGCAGGTTGCTTGGGGCTCTGAGCACCCTCCTCTGGTTGCAGGGGGGTTGGACCGGATGGGTTTTAAGGCCCCTTCCAGCCCAAACCATGTTATGATGAATCCTTCCAGTCGCTCCTCCCCAAGTCTCAGCGCATGGCCTCACTACCTTGCCTTTTACGATCCAATGAAGTCTTTTCCCGGCTTCCTAAGGGTGGGATTTGCTCTTACAAAACCAAGGCTCCGAGGCTTCTTTAAGGAGCCCCCCAGTACCCTGCGGCCCTCGATAAACGCCGTGAAGGCTTCGCAGCAGCCCCGGCCCCGCCGCGGAGCCGAGTCGGGCCGGGCCGGGCCGCCCGAAGCGCAGCAGCATTGTGGCGCCCCCTGCTGCCCGCCTGCGACCACACGCCGGCCCGGCCCCGCCGCTTGCCGCCGCGGCCCTCGATACTGAACCGGGAGTGCGAACGGCCAGCGCCGGCGGGCTCGTCCCGCACGGAGCTCAGTGGTGCCCAGCGACAGGACAAGGAGCAACGGGCACAAACTGAAACCCAGGAACTTTTATCTGAACAGGAGAAGCTTCTTTGGTGTGAGGGTCCTGGAGGCCTGGAACAGGCTGCCCAGAGAGGTTGTGCAGTCTCCTCTGGAGAGATCCAAACCCCTCCCTAGCCATTGTGACCCTTGGCATCCTGCTCTAGCAGACCTAGAAGACCTCCAGAGGTCCTTCTGACCCCACCACACTTGAATTCCAAGGCATCTATCTGTGATTGTGGCAGGTACCAATGGAACAGAGCCTCCCAGCCTCCCTGGAGGAATTCAGGGACAAGTCACACCCAGCACTGACACCGGAGGGTGGCACCTTCCCTGGCAACTGTGCCAAATGCCTGCATTTCTGAGCAAGATTTCTTTTGATTCCAAAGCCATGTAACTTGGGATACTCACAACTGCCAAAACAGACACAAAGATGTTCTCAGCATCAACTAAAGCTGGCTAAAAGGGACTGACAGGCTCCACATGAATGAGGATGTTTGGTGGCACAGGCTGAGGCACAAGGCAAAATACCCAAAAGTGGGGTTTAAGCAGTTTTAAGCACAGAAACACAGTTCAGTGGATGCACCAAGTGACACCATTAAACCTGGCGCTTAACTTCTCAGTTGTGGTTTATTGCTACTTAAACAGATTTTATGTTTCTTCAGCACTGGAAAACTGGGAAAGCCTCCTGACCAGGATGGACTGGGAAAGAGTCTCCAGGAGCAGACTGCCAAGTGCCTTTGTTTCCCAGAGCTTTGTGCAAATCTGCAGTTGGTTCCACTGTTCAGAAAACAGCTCTGTGCTGACCAAGACAGCAAGGCAGCTCCGCTGATGTTTTCTCTATTCTCATGTCTATATTTAGTCCAGGAGCTGGCAGATCTCTCCCTTCACCATCTCACTATCAGCAGGGGCTGCAAGGTAGCAGGAGTGGCCATTTTGCCTGCCTAGCAGCAGGCTGCAGCAGCAGCACAGGGGTCACTCACCTCCGTAGTAGAGTCCGGTGGCGGTGCACATCCGCCACTGTCCCTGGTACATCCCTGCCGTGCTGGGGCTGCACATCTGGACGCTGACATCCGCGATTTCCTGCGGCTCCAGGGACCTCACCATCACCATGTTCACGTGGCCAAACTGGTCTCCCCCAACATACTTCAGACAAACCCCCGGGGGCCACGCCTCTGTCCCTGGGATTAAACAGAAGGAAGAATCAGTGCCAGTGCAGCAGCAGCTCTGTGCCCGCTTGTGCAAGACTGCATGGAACAGGCTCAGCAGACACTTGTGCAACTGCTGAGCAGCCAGAGGAACACCAGTACACACCACAGCACTGGATGCTGAAGAGTAGTTTCCAGAGAAGCCTCAACTGGTCTATTCTTGAGCCCAGCAGCACCACTTGTACCTTTATCTGAATAATCTCTAGGTCTTTACACAGCAAAAACCTCCAAGTCCCAGGGCAACAGCTGAAAACAGAAACCAACCTGACAGGCACAAATATTTCACCAACACTGGAAACAAAGATGGGGTCAGATCTAGGTGGGGTTTCTCCCACACACACCCTCATTTCTTCCTGCCTCCCTCCATGTAGCTCCTGAGCCCCACATTAACACCGAGTGCTGAAGCCTTTCCTTTCAGGCCTGTTCTATTTTAAGCCTATCAGCAGTCTCAGGAGGACCAAGGGTTCAAGCTATAATTGAAGAGCTAAGGACTACTTCCTAAATGGATTTCTCTTCTTGCACCAAGCCTTCTCTCAGCCTCATGCAAAGGTGGAAGGGGTTGTGGACACAGGACCTAGCCATGGAGATCAGTGTTTAGACTGCAGATAGTGGGGACCAGCAGCATGACCTGGCAGCCTGCAGGGCCACCTCCAGCAAAGACAACAAGGGTTGGGGCAGACACACAGCAAAGCACTTCAGAGGTTCAGGAAACATCAGCTCAGCACAGTTTGCTTTTGCTTCTTCCCCATAAGGTGACAGAACTAAGGCAATGGCTTAGTCTGAGGGGAGAGTGGTGGATGCTGACCTGATCCCACTCACCCCAGAGCACCCCCTGCAGCATCTTGCCTGCTGATTTAATGCCTGTGCACACCTCAGTGAAGACATGGCAGGGCCTGGTTTCCTGCTCAAGGTCTTCTTTGTGCAATTCACATTCCCTAGCAGGGAAGGCACAACGTGAGCAAGTGAAGTGGGGGATGTGACACTGCAGCTGGGAACAGTGCAGAGATAAGTGACCTCAGACTGTGGCATGTAGGAGTGGAGCATGAAGCCTCTGTGAGGCTGGCAGCCAGCAACATGCTTTGGTTTAAATAATGGAGGTGATTTTTAACAGCTTCAATGGCTTTTGGCCCACGAGGTGCCCAGGATGCTGCAACTGATGAGTCCCATCAAAAGGAAGTGATGCTGCTGCCACCCTGTGCCAGGGCATTCAGGGGACGGTGAGCTGCAGCAACTGTCCTGCAGAGCCGACAGCTGGGGGCTGAGGGAGAAGGAAGCTGTCAGATCCTGCTGCTTTTTCAGCACTGGTTCTACAAATGGGCTGCTGGCAGGCATGCCAAGCACTGTCCTGCAAGGCAGCAAAGCAGGGCATTAGTTTTTAATAACAGATAAGAAAACTTGCCTGAGCCCAGTTACTGCTCACACTAAACCTAGCAACCTTTCCAAGGTCTGCCTGTCACACTTGTCAGACACTACATGCCATGGTGACACATGCCTCAGGTATTTCATGTTCTAGAACTGAAGTCATTTAATCAAGGCTTCCTGTGGAGCTGTTAAAAACCTTGGCTTGACTTCAGTTACCTACCTAACAAGCAGATATTATCTGGAAACACCGCAGTCCTTTGATATTGGACCTTAATTAAACCATATAATTGCTTTAAAACGTTACAGTCCTCCTCCAACTACAGTCACAACGCAGGATGTGAGGCTGCACTGAACTAAAACATGCCTCAGCAGCACGGTTTGAACAAGATCTGGCCTCCAGCACCACTATCACAGTGCAGATGTACATTTTAAGAAGTCAGGCTACAACCCACACAGAAGCCAACCCAAATGCTGGCCCTGTCAGCAGCTCCCTCTCCCCATTTCAGAAGGCCCATGGATCCCAGGAGGTGAAATGCTGGCAGAACAATCAAACACTGCCTGAACTGGGCTGGTAACCTCAGGCTGAATTTCCATGCAGGAGGAACAAGAGAGGAGCCTGAAGGAAGGAAGGTAGGAGTGATTAAGACACTAATAGTGGAGAGACAGGACCTGTCAAACTGACATCTGAGAGAGCAGTTTGGGACAGTTGCAAAGCTGACAGCCAGGGTTTCACATGGAGTGGCAGCAAGCTTGTGTCATCTGCCCATTGTGCTAACTAAAAGTAAACTCAAGCCCTGTCTCTAGCACAAGCCTCAAAAACTGACCTTTTCAAACACTCATACACCCTCTTTTCACCATGTCCTGACGAAACACTCCCACATTTACAGCATGGTTTCAGCCTCTGCTGTACTTTGATCCTCAGCACAAAGCTGCACAGCCCTGAGCGCTGCAGTTATTTACAAGCAGCCTCACTAACAGCAGCTGAACTTTGCTCATGGTGATTCATGACCTTAGCCCTTGCTATGCTATCTTCCTGTCTCACACAAGTGCAAGCAGGTCAACACAAGTGCAAGCAGGTCAGCAAAGTTCAGACACAGCAGCATCCTGTCACTGCCACACTCGGAGACAAGGCATCCCCATCTCGGGCTCCCCTGACTGTATCCCAGTGGATCAATCACTCCAAATGGATTTTCCTGGCCTCACTTCCTGGATTCCAGTCACAGCTTTGACTTATTTCATCCTGGAATGTGGTCTCTCCAGCCTTACATCCTCTCAGAGCACAAAGAGGTCATTCTGTCAAAAAATGTACTAAAAGGTAAAAGGCACCTGGCAACAGAACCCAGCACCACCACCTCTCCTCAGGCAGATCACTGTCTGATGGCTGCAGCCAGGTGGGGGTTGGGCTCTTCTTCCAAGACAACAAGTGTCAGGAAAAGGCCTCAAGTTGCACCAGGGGAAGCTTAGGTTGGAGATTAGAATAAATATCTTCACTGAAAGGGTTCCCAAAGCCTGGCACAGGCTGCCCATGGAGGTGGTTGAATCCACATCCCTGGAGGTGTTTCAAAGCCAGAGATGTGGTGCTGAGGGCCATGGGTTAGAAGCAGCCTTTGTAGAGTTAGAGAAAGGTTGAGTTCAACAATCAACCAAAATGATTTTGTGATTCCTTTCCCATTAAAATACAGCCCAGCAAACAAAACAAAACAAGCAATAACTTGCACTTCAATTTCTTTTAACTAGAAGTCTCCTAGAGCTGGTGTTTGAGTGGTAGCACAAGGAGCAGGGTTGGTGACCAGACCAAGTTGCTCATCTCACCACAGTGGTGTTTGTACCAGCTCCAGAAGGGGCACACACACAGGTGGCTCCACCCCAAGTGGAAGCTTCTTGCCAGCACCTCTTGCACGAGATCTGCCATCCTCTCCAGTGCCAAAGCCTTACCTGTGTTCTGTATCCTCCATGTTTTTGTAAACTGGGTGTCAGGAGGGATGGACTCTCCTTCACCTATGGTGACATCTTCAACAAAGGACATGGAGGGGACGTTGATATTTGGGCTCTCAAAGTCATAGTAGGCTCCGATGGCGGCCTGGAGATTCCTGGAAAGCAAAAAGAAGCAGATTACAACCTAGAGAGGAGGTGGCTCAGGTCCTTTCCACTGGGTTCCATGTCTCATCCTGAGCAGTTCAGAGTGCACCTGCTTTGCTGCTTTTGTCTTCTGGGAGCTTCCATCAGTCACCCAAGGATGCTCCAAGATAACAGAACTCAAAATGCAGCCTTTTACTTGCAAGCAGCACCATTTGATACCACTTCTCTACTCTGCTTATTTCCACTGGAGCTCCTGGAACTCACAAGCCTTGAAGGACCAATCCCCATTAGCTCTTGGAGAATCTGGGCAGCAACGTTCCCCAGAAGTGCTATGCAGCAGCCACACAGAGGGCAGCTTGCTTACAGCAGCTCAGGGCAGAAGAACTGAGCCTCTCATTTCATTTTGGCACAAAGGTCCCAAAGGAGAACAAGATGAACAAGACACAAACACCCTTATGGTTAACTGCCAGGGCAAAAGGGCAGCTATGGGCAATGACTCAGGCCTTGCTGTGCTTGGGTCATGTATGAGCTTCGTGCATGAAGCCTGAGGAGGGCAGATGTAGACTGGAGATCAGGAAAAATTCCTTTACAGTGAGGGTGGGGAGACACTGAAACAGGCTGCCCAGGGAGCTTATGGATGCCCCTTTCCTGGAGGTGTTCATAGCCAGGTTGGATGAGGTGTCCCTGCCCACAGCAGGTGAGTTGGAACTGGATGTTCTTCAAGGTCCCTTCCAACCTAAGCCATTCTATGAGTACTCCAAGACTATTTAACAACAACTAAAGTGCCTGCTCAGCTCTGGACAGTCACAGCTCAAAGGAGCCAAACCATTCCAGCCAAAAGTTCTCACTGAATCAGGACAAACAGCAGTGAGGTCTGTGGCACACTGAGGCTGCTCAGAAAGCTCCAAACGCCATCGATTGCCACAGCAGCAGAAGCTCTTTATGATAAGTCACTGGAAAAGGGGAAGAGTCAAACAGGAAGAGGATTCCTGACTCCTCACTGCCACTCCACCACACACCATTAAGCCATTATGTAAGTGTTTGGCAAGTCAGGCAATGCCTCTGTTTACACCTCTGCGAGGCTGTGACCCTCATTTACATCTGGTGAGTAGGTACAGAGGGAATGGAGGCAAGTAAAGTCTCCCCAGACGCAATGGGCATGACAGCTGCCTCCTCTTCACGATTACAGTTGTCTGTGTAGCTTTTTGAGCAGGACAGGAAAAAAAACCACAACACCAACAAATCAACACAACCTTCAAGAACTGTGAGCCACCCTTTCCCCCACCCCAGCAAAGCCACACAGGAGGCTGGTCAGAACCTGCAGCATGTGGATGAAGTGACATGTGGAAGGCTTACAGTGTGTGGGGCAGTGTCATGTGTCTAACCCAAAGCCAAGGTGAAAGCAAGAGAAACACTTGCAGCATGACCCTGAGAAAGAGCAAACACAGGGCTGCCTGGACTGCCTGCCAGCTGGAAAGAGGTTCCAAACAGTAAGCAAGGGAACTGTCTCCTGCTCTATTCCTACAGTGCTAAAGGGAAAACAAAAAATCAACCTGGACACTGGGTAAAATCAGGACTGCATGGGAGAAGTCTCACAGCTCACCCCTTGGAGGAAACATTGGAGACCCAGAGGGTAGCAGCTAGCAGCACTGGAGCTTGGGTCAGTGAGGGCAGGGCAATCTCAGGCAGATCTGTCAGGCACGGGCAACGGGGGCGGGTGGGAGAGGGCCTAAACAACAGATGTAGGGTTTGGTAATCCACCAGGCTGGCTGCAGATAATCACTGTGGTAGCTGCAGGAGAGGCTGGCACCCTGCACACAGCCCTGGCGTCAGGAGGTGCTGCGGGAGTGCTCTGCACAGCATGGCCACAGCCATCCCCTGGCAGACCCTGCAGGCTGAGCCTTCCCTTGCATCACCCCCACGGCCAGAGACAGAGGAGCCACCAGGCAAGATCCACACATCCAGAACAATGAATTTCAGAGCAGAAACCATTCCTCAGCTGCAGGCATTTTCTCTCGAGGAGTGTCAGGGCTATATTTAATGCAGCCAGCTCAGTCCAGCGCCACAGGAAGGGCTCCTGTCACATCAGCCAATACAGAGAGACGAATGCTCAGTTTTACGTCACCAGCCGCCTGTTGCTTATACACTGCACAAGATTTACATAACTCACACCAGGGCTGTGCCAGCAGACTCCTGCTCGCTCGGCCGGCTAACACCGTGAGCTGCAGTTTGTTTTGCACTGGGATTTCTTCCTCTGTGTGACAGCAATCCAAGGCAAAAGGTACCCTGAGAGCTCCAGCAGGCAGCTCCCTCTCCTCCAAATTACCGCGGCACAAAGCAGTTTTCAGCCATGCAGTGACATCCTGCGGGTTAGGACTCAGGGAGCAGCGCAGTGATGCTTTATTGACCTTGAGAGGTGAAAAAAAAGAGAGCTCCAAGAAGAAGGTTTCTGCTGTAGCTCCCTGTGAAGCAGCCTGCACTGTTTGTTGTTCGCCTGGCTGTAAACAGGCTCCCAAAGGTAGTGGGGCTATTTGTGCACACAGGCCCTCTGCCAGCCCCTTCGCCTCCCCGGGTCAGATTTCATCGCTTGCTTTGCCGTTGGGAAACAGCTCCAGCCCTCTGCAGCATTTGGTTAAAAACTAACTACAACACACATACTGAAAAAAAAAAAAAAAAGGCACAAAACCCAAACAGATTTCCCCCCCTCCTTTTGTAATCAGGCAGTCACAGCCTCACCTTTCTGTCCCCACCGTTTGAATCACTGTGTAGTGGGTTCTGCTTAGGGTGAGCCTGTTTGGGTACTGGATACATCTTAAAGGATCCCACTAGAGAATCCAAAAGAAGTTTCCAGAAACTAAAAAGAAAATGAAAGTGGCAAGAGCCAAAGTCAGGATGACAAAGCAAATCTGACTGAAGTTCAAGTTCTTTGACACGGCCAACCCCAAGAGATAGCCACTGAGCAGGGCTCTGCTGCAAGATACGCCCACCCTGCCCTCCTGTTCTCTGCTTACACAACCACCACACAGCACTGGCTTTGCCTCCACTTCTGTCACAGACACTGCTCCCCTCCTGCCCTGGGCCCCCAAAACCCAAGCAGCAGTGTGAACCCAGCACTCAGCCAGTGCCATTTGTAGAGGCAAACCATTGCACCTTGCAGGTTCTTGAGGCTAAGCAGTACCTGCTGCTGCTCTGCCTCTCTACCACAGGCACATCAGTGGAGTTTAGAAGTATAGCTTCAAGGTCAAACACACTCAAGGCCCTGAAATTTGTCTTCTCTTTGTCAATATATGGGATTTTGGGGTATCTTTACCCTTGTATCCCAGCTGTAACTGCACAGCACCAACCGCAGATACTTCAGGGCCAGTAAGCTCGGCAGCAGGGATAGGCTATCATGGTGCTCACACAGCCCTGCCTGCTGTGTTTTACTCCTAGGTGTGACTTACACCACAGTACCCCTTTGCTCTCTGCTGTGCCAGATAACTTACTATGATAAACCAAACAAGTCTGAACCAAATCCAGCCAGGGTAATTTACACGACTGAGCTCTCCTAATGACAGCAATGGCCATACATCTTTCTTACCACAGCCCTCGGGGTGCAAGCCCATCCTCACCTCTCCTAAACGAAGCAATTTGCCCATTTTTAGAGTCATCCTAGACTGCAGCAGTTTGAGGCTCGGCCATACTCACAGAGCAGGTCTGACAGGATGTAGGTGCCTGCAGGCAGCTGTCACCCCAGTGACAAGGTGAGCCTGCCTGAAACCAGCACGGGGCTCAGGGCTAATCCTAAGAGCAAGATTCTGGACAAAGGGAGGGGAGAAAGCAGCAAATAAAGGTTATAGCTCCATCTTGCCAAGCAAGCCCATTCTAATTGCAGGCACTCCAGACTGCCAGGTGTGAAGTGCTCCTCCGGTAACCTGCTGCAGACAGAGCCGGAGCAAGTGCTCCTCTGCAGCAATTCCTTTGTTCTGCTGCTCTGCTTCAAGCCTCGGGAGCTAAATTACAACAGCGAAGTTAAAGCCTTCTTTGCTAATGGCTCCGGAGATGCCCCTTAACAACTCTTAAGTGTTTGCAAAGAGGTGGTTTATCTTGAGCCAGTCTTCCCCTTCCCAGTCTTTTTCCAGTCAGCCTTTTGTTATGTTAAACCAATATATTTAGACAGTAATTACTCCCAATTAACTAGGTCACTCCGCAGTATTCGAAAAGAAAAGAAACCCTTCCAAATCAATTCTCGATCAAGAGGCCTCCTTCTACAACCCAATAGTTGTGCAAACAAAAGGAATGCTCAGGTAATTGGGAAGATTTTTTTTTTTTTGTTATTAATTCAATCAGATTTTGTTTATAGAGAATGAAGAAAGGAAAGCACTGCGGATGACTTCCTGCGGCCTGCTGCAAAGCAGGGCACAGGCACCACACCACCTAAACCAGGGAACTCTTTGAGCTGGGAGAAGCTGCCATCTGAAGGCAGCAACACCAACAGGGTGTCCTCGCTTGGGAGAGTCCTGTCCAACTGACACTGAAACAGGTAGAGGGAAAGGGAACTGGAGGATCACCTCTTCAGCACTGAGAGCTTCCCACATCTCTCCCCCACACCCGTGCTTGGCTGGCACAAGGACTGGTGTTTTGGCTTTGATGACCTTGAGAGCAGCCCCTCTGGTGTGGAGGTTGTCACCCTAATGTCGGTGGGGACATAAGAATTCCACTCCAAAGCAACACTCAGAGTAGCAAACAATGACTTAAAAATCAAAACATTAGCTGCAGACACTAATGGAATCTGGAGGTGTTACATTTCAGTAAATTATTTGGTGAAAAATGTAAATAAAATTTATTAAAAAAATAATCTTTTTGGGGGGGTAAAAATTCCAATCAAATCACAACTTCAGCTCAAAATGCAAATGCAGCATGCAAGTTCTGCTCTCACTGGCTCCTGCCCATTCCTCCAGCCCCAGCACCTATCACCAGCTAAGGGGTGAGCTTCACAGGGCTCTGATTCTCCTGAGCTGTCAGGAAAAGACAAGGAGATTCCTCAGAGCAGGCCTTCGGCTCAGAAGCTCACACAGGACACAGCCCTCGGCAAGCAGAGGACATGCAGCAGGCAGCAGTTCGACAGCCTGTGTCCCTCCTGAGCAGCTCCAGTAATGCCAGTGCCCGGCTCCATTTCTCTCCTCTGCCGTGAGGGTGCTGGAGCCCTGGAGCAGGCTGCCCGGAGAGGTTATGGAGTCTCCTCTGGAGAGATTCCAAACCTGCCTAGACATGCTCCTGTGCAACCCTATCCAGGTGACCCTGCTATAGCAGAGGACCTGGACTAGATGATCTCCCCCCCACCACGCTGGGATTCAGTGAACACCCTGTACTCTTCCCATAACCAACTCCTCGACCTTTACCTCACTCTCTGAAGACAGCACAGAACCAGAGTGGCACCAGAATAACCCAGGAGGTGCCAGAAACAGACAGAAATGTGCAAAAGAAACAGTGCAGCAGATGGATCACTTCTCACTCCCAAATAATGGAACATCTCTCCCTGCTGCAGGTGGGAGAGGCTAAAACTGTACATGGAGGTTATCCAAATGAGGCAACCCTAACTCTGCTCCTCTGTTTCAGTCTCTAGTGTTTTACTGGACTGTGCTGGCCCCAGCTATGGGGGGACTGGATTGACAGTGCTACAGGCATCACAGCTCCTGAACTGGAGTCTCCTCACTCAAGGCCTTAGACAAAGCTGCAGAGGAGGGAAAGAGAGGTACTTATAACACCACAGGGAAGCACTTCTACCTGGAGCTTTCAACTCAAACATTTTCACCAGGGATGACACATGGCAATTAAGTGGAAAGTCTTCAAATGCTCTGAAGGACTGGAATTTCCATCAGTGAACAGCTTTCAACAGAAGCCATTTCAGACAGCAAAATCCAGGTATCAGTTCTCATCATTCTTGACCTCTCTTCCACTGAATCATGAGGTTGGGACGTTAGATGATCTAAAGTACTGTGTGGGGAGCTGAAAGCTTGCAGCTGAACCCACAGCACTGAAGAAGTGCAGGAGTGTAATCTCCAAATGAACCAACATTTTCCCACATGAAGCCAAAGGCAAACATTTCACTGCCTTGGCTGAAAGCAGCCAAACACGAATGGGACATTCCGGGCAGACAGCAAAGAGCTGAGGTGAGCAGAAGCTGTGCTCTCTGCAGGGGCAGCAGCAGAGGTGCAGCGTTTGCCGCACACCCCCCACACCAGAGGACGTCGATCTCTTTCAGCAGGGCTCTCCATCCATCCAAGGACCCTGTGCTACCAGCACGCAGCCACCCCAGCAGCTGACCCCTCCCAGAGCAGCTGGTCAGGAGCTTTAAGTGGAGGATAAAATATTTTGAGAATGCCACAGCAGGAGCCACTCTCTGCTTGCTGCCACCGAAAACAGGCAACAGCTCTTCCCAGGGGAGAGTCATCAAGAGCTGCCAGAACAGGGAAGATTCTGTAACTGCTGATTCCTCACTGTAAACTGTGTCACCAATCTATAATTGTCTGTGTTAAAGTAAAGGGGGATTAGGCTACAGAAACTGCCAGAGAACAAGTTCAGGCATGCAAGGCAGTGCAGGGACTAAAATTATATTGCACCCAATTTTGTCTGCTACAGTTGTCTGCTTACATTTCCACTTCACATGCACCCACTTCTTAAATGTTTTGGAAGCTGGCACACAGCACCACTGCAGCATGCTCTGGAGCTCGAGCACCAATGGATTTAAGATCCAGGTTTAATTCAAAACAAGCAGGCCAAATCACTAAGTTATCTGCAGAAAGGTGGTGTTGGGGGTGGGGGGGTGTTAATGCACCAGATGCTCCTGGGGAGCTTTTGAGTCTATGGGTTTGCAATTTTCAGTAGCATCAGGGACAGTTGTGGCCACCCCAGAGGCAGCAGTCTGCTATGGTTCCTCTGTACAAAGAGGACCTCCACTATGCTTTATGTTTGCCACAACAGAGTTTGAAAAGAGTTTTCTGCTCTCCAGCCATAAGGGACACCAAGAACTCCCAGAGCTGTTTCCTGGGTCACTCTGTGCTTGGAAGGACAGCAGCTCATTAGGTGGTTTAGAGCAAGAATGGCTTTGGTTTTAAATCCTCAGCTTCCCAAGTGCTTCACTTTACCAAAAATCAGAAAAGTTCTCTAACAGCAACTAATTAATTTACTGCACATCAACCAAAACGTGGCCTTCAAACAGCTGAGGAAACCACATTAATTTGTTCACACTTCAGTCAGGATTTCCAAATGAAAACTAGAGCAGAGATCTGGACAGACCAGCCAAGAACAGAGTTGCCCCCACAACAAATATGCAAACACCAATCCACCACCAGATCAGGTCTGTAATCACAAATGTTTGATCAGCAGCTGGAGATGCACATCTGCACCTAAAGAATGATGTAAGAAACAGAGGTTTGATTTAGGAGATCAACTAAATTCCTGCAGGACTGCTGGTGCTTAGGTAAGGGCTGGGAAGGAACACATGGCAGCAGGTGGTGGTAGTGAACCTCTCTACCAAAGCAATCACACAGGCGCAGCTGCAGGCAGGCTTTGGTGTGACCACACCAGCAAAGGTTCGATGGCTGCAGCTAAGGCCCCACATTCCATCTCAGTATTCGCATCCTGCCAGGTAATGCCTAAAGCCTTCACAGCTGCAGAGTCTGACCTTGCCTGTCTCTCTAGATCAGCTTTATCATATATCTCTGAACCCTAGCACACAACTACTGCAGCCTGGGAAAACAACACACTGCAGGGTGACCAGGTCCATGGTACCTCAAACCCTCCTAAGTGCAGGAGAGCAGAGGACACACAACTAAAGGGCCACCCACACATCCTGCAGCTAGCATGAGGCAACCTGCTTGAGTGTGACCTGAGAAGGAGCATTTCAAGCTCAAGTCCTTCCTGAAATGCACTCGGAGAGCTTCTTTGGAAAGGCAGTTCAAAACTCTGTTATCAGAGGACACCTGCAAGGTGTTTGGGTTTTAAAGGGCATTCTGCAAAGTCCTGCAAGGTCAAGAGCAGAAGCAGGTCTCACCCATCAAGTGAGGGAATCCTCCTGATCTGAGTATGCTGGGTTCAGTTCTCTGGATGCTGGTGTATTAGCTAAATAGACTTCAGGTGCTGCCCTGAGCAGTGCCTATGCTCATCACTTACACCAAGTGTAACCAGATATGCTCCCACCCAGAGCTGAGCTGTGAAGTAGCCTCCTAGCACTCTCACTGGGCAGCAAAACCTGAAGCCAGAGTAAAAGCAGCAACCTCCACCTTTGGTAGCTAAGCCATGTTTGCAGACTCCCAACCAAGCAGATCACATCTGGCCAAGACAGGTGGCCCACTCCAGAGAGAATGTAACCAGCCCACCCACAGGGATGCAAACCTGCACTTACAAGGCCCTTTTCATGTTGTTAAAAGCCAACATTCTGTCTGTGCTCCAAGATCAATAATTTGGTATAGCACAAAAATGTTAGAGACATTTTCACTGCTGTGCTCCAAAACCGCCAGACTCCCGATGTAAAAATTACCATCAGCTAATTCCTACCTCACCTTGGCTCTACTCCCCCAGACAGCAATGCCCTGCATCTGATAGTGCACACAGAGAGCTTGCAGCAGGTTTCTGTAGTTTCAGGGCAAAACTCGAAATATTTTTTGTGCAAAGCCTCATCTCTAAACCACGACACAGCTACAAATTCTCCTAAGCACATGGAAGAACACGGAGGGCCTCCAGAAGAGATCTGACCGCCTCAAACATGATGACCTTAAAAAGACCTTTTCCAGCAGAAAGGCAGATCACACAAGTCTGAGGCTGGCAACAGTAACACTTTTTTCCCACCCCCACCCCTCCACTATAACCATCATTATCTGACATTTCATTTCAATATCACACCTACCAGGCTGATCAAAATTCACCTCTCTAAACAAAAGCTAAGGAGAGAATGTAAATCTGGCATGTAAATGCCTGGAATACCCATCCACGAAGTCTTCCAAATCCAGAACCCCTTCACAGCCAGCTCTGCTACAGATTTTAAATCCAGCACCACTACTTCAAATCCAATTAATTCCCTTTCTCACCAAATTACAGGAGCTCCAGGCCTCACACTGCAGCCTCTCACCCTTAAGTTGCTATAATCACCAGTTAAACCCAGTAACTCCTCTTCCTTAACCCGCTCCAATTCCCACACCAGCTTCAGAGGGACTCAGAGGCTTTCATGGGACAGACCTTGACTGTCAGCAAGGACTGCACGGCACTGCCTGCTCTGCTCCTGCACATGCACTAACCCACACTGCTGGGACACAAGCTCAGCCAGTGCTACAGAGCTTCTGTTCTGCAAGGATGTGGGGTAAGTCCAAGCTGCCCTGGTACCATCTCTCCAGAGCCCTGCAACTGCACAAGCCTGTGGGCAGGTACTCCGGGGTAGGCTTGCTCGGCACTCACTGCCTGCCCTGTTTATAAAACACCAGCACAAAGGGTTTCAGGAGGAGTTTCCTTATGCAGGTAGCCTGAGTCAGGACAAGTTCAGACACGTTCTTGGCCAGACTATTATACAGCACTGTACTCAACACCTGGAACTTGACTTCTCCACCAAGAAAAAAAAAAAAAAAAAAAAAAATCACTCCCAGGAGCCCAGTCCCCAAACCCTTCAGGATGTGCCTGGTCTGCAGGCAGCCAAGCACCCGCATGGCAGCAGCTCTGGAGGGAAGGAGGAGAGCTGAGCATGCCAGGCAGGGGGCTTTGGTGGGCTTGGGTAGAGTTTTAATCCTAGATGCGGTGCCATCAAAATACTCCCAACCACTCCTCCTGAGGAAGAAACAATTCGGTGCCAACACATCTTTTGGAGAGGCTGACTTTGGGCTCAAGGCCAGAAGCAAAAGCTCAGCCTCTCTCTCTGAAGCCTCATGACTTCTAGTGAATAAATACATAACTAAAGAGTCAAAAGGGACCGTGTGTCCTACCCTGAGAGATCCTACAGCTCAGAACATCATATTTATGCAGCAGAAAGCTATGAAGCTAGAAGAACCCACACAGAACTGAAGGAGTAATTAAAAAGAGGCAGAACTCTAGGAAAGTGTTTAATAAATAACAGGGGAAGGATCTGAGTGCTTGACCTGTATTTCCTGAAGATCAAGGAACAGGCTCACAAACTTTGGATACAGATGTTCTACCTGAAGCATTTCTGCACTACCCTTCACAAAACCAGACCCAGGACTGCCAGAGCTTTGACAGCACACTGAGCAACTTGAGCAGAGCTGGAGACACGGACAGACCTCTGAGGCTACTTTAAATTATCTTTACTGTTCTGCTATTGCTCTGCCCCCAGCCACTCATTTCCCCCCAAATTGGCTGAATGAGCTGCCTAAAAATAATCCCTGCTGCAGCAGAACTGCAACTTCACCTCAAACATGTTAAACACAATTACTGATGATACTAATGGAAAGAATCATTCAAATCACACTGCAGCCCTACTCTACTTCCTTACTACAAGGGGTGCAAGGCATACAACAGTGACACAACCTCTGGTCTAGTGGTGACCTATGGCTTGCCACACTTGGGAAAAAGCTTTCTTGTGAAAATTATGTGTCTGTGTTAATTAGCCCCTCCACAGACATGCCCACCAGGTAAGCACACTTCCCCCAGCCCTGCTGGGAGCTCCCTCACCACTTCTGCAGGTGATGGTTAATCTGATGTAGGGCAAAGAGCCATGATGCCTTCAACAAGACGAACCATGGGAACCCTTCCAGCTGGAAAAGGCCCACCACTAACCAACACTGCCATGTCCCTCAGCACCAAGTCTGCAAAGTGACTTTAGAGTCTCACGGAGACAAATTATTTGCAGGCCAGGCTGGTGATGGAAGGTTCTGGCCTTAATTCCAGGCCACAAAACCCAAACCCAGCAGGCCATTGCCTCACATCACCTGGAGCAGGGTGGATTGCTCAGAGTCCCTCAGCAGGCAATGGAAGGTGTCTCTAGAGTAGGAAAATGTCTCCATTCAGTTTTTTAGAGCTGCGTTGACTTACTCGGGCTGATAACCACAAGGCTGTACCAAAAAGAGGTGGGAGCTGGAGGAGAAACAAGAGGGCAGAACTGGAGAGGCTCAGGCACAGCAAATGAGATAGGGCAGGAGAGCAGAGCCCTGGCAGGAACACCCAGCAGAACCTGGCAGCACACCCAGCTCAGCTCCCTGCTGCCAAAGGTTAAACTCACACCGGCTTTGAGCCTACTGAGAGTAACCACAGGAGAGCCTGTGCTGATCTCTGTGTACTCCTGCGGACATGACACCAACCTGACATTTCCTTGTCCCCATCTAGCTACAAGGCTTAGAAACTAATACTTACAAAACAAAAAAATAAAATACTGAAGGTGAAAATTTCTGTTTTGAGAAGCAAACCAGCCACAGATGTTGTGAAATTAAAGCTTCCTTCATCACTTTAGATTTTCTTCGCAACTGTAATTAAAAGATTTTCTTAGAGAGACATTGTTCAGAAGATGGCATTGCAGATACCGTTACTGCAACCAGGAACTCCATTCCTGAAAAAGAAAAGGATTCCTCAGCAGAGCCAAGGACCAGTGGGGTCTATGTTGTATCCGCAGCAGAAACCTCCAGGGTCAGCACCGCTACACTTTCTGCTTCCCAAAGATCACAGAACAAACCTCCAGCACCGGGCTGCAGTTTCAGTAGTTTCGTTGATAATATCAACACATAAATGAAGTGGGAAAGCATCTCCTGATGTGAACTACATCTCCAAGGCAGACTTCTGAACTCCCAGAGAGAGACCTTTGCATTGTAGCAGCTTACAAAGCACAGGGCTATTTACTATTCCCTCTCTCTGCAGATTTGCCAATATACATTGATAGAGAGCTGGAAAAGGAGGGAAAGATGGAAGGGGAAAAGTGGAAAAACTGTCTTAGTCCTGCTTCTAAGTTAAATCATTCCATACAAGTTTCTTCCCAACTGTTGATATCACAGCCTCAGCTTGGGATTTCAATTCCAAACATGAGTTTTATGGATCTGATGTTACACCACGAAGAAAGAAACGTTAACTACAGCTTATCTGAGCAATCCCTGTTTATGATATCCAAATCAGAAAACACTTTGCTCTCCTGCATCCATCCCAGAGAAAAGCTGCACACCTAGCAGGAGGGTGACGATTTGGTAGGTGCCCCTACCACTGTTGGAAGTGGTTTAAAAGATGTCAGTGGTAACAAGGAGCCAAACACCTCAACTCAGCACCAATTTCACAGTCACTGGCCTTGCTGCAGCGCTAACCCTCCTGCTTTCAGCTTTTCACCATTACACTCCTTATTTCCCACGGTTTTTTTCGAGATGCAGCCTCCCTGATAAGCTGTACTGTTTCGTTTTTCTAGGGTAGTGGCTAAGAGCTTTTATAAAGCCAAAACACACGCCAGACCCTGGAACATTCAGAGAGCCCTACTCTGCAAGCAGATGCTAAGTTTTCACCAAACACGCATGGTAACTTTCGCATGGACACCACGGTGGCTGCAACACTTCCACGCAGCCCTTCTCCACTTTACTGATGCCTACTTTCGTGTCCAGGGCACTACGAACCATCCCCAGATCCAGCTCATCCTCCGGTTCGGCTGAGAGAGCCCTTTAAGAGCTGTCGTGCCCGCCGATCACATGCCCCTCTTCCTATCAATTAGTCACTCTTTAACAGCTTTGCAGCCCTTTGACCGACGAGCTCTACGAACTGACAAAATCACAGCCCCGAGATGGAGAGGGGAGGCGAACCCCAGCCCCTCGTCGGCTCTGTCCTGCTCCTCTCCTCCGCGCTGCCATGATAGCTCCCTCCCCGCCACACACGCCGCCCTCCGCCGCTTCGCCCCGACATCGCCGACCCCGGAGAGCAGAGGGGAAAGGGGAGCCCGTAACAAACACTCCGCCATCCCTCCTCCTGCTCCTCCTCTCGGCAGCTCTCCTCCCGCCTCCCTCCGGCGGGGCTCCCCGGGTGGCTGGACGGGCCTGCGGCTCCCGGAGGCGGCGGGCCCGGCTCGCTGCGCGGCCCCTCCGCGGCGGCGGCCTTCCGAAGCTCCCTTCGGGAGCTCAGCCTCAGCAGGGCGGGCGGCCGGCCTGCCGCTCGTCGCCTAGGGCCGGCGGCCTCCCGCCGCTCTCCGAGGCCTACGGCCCTCCCTTCCAGCCCAGCCCGCTTCAACCTCATGTCCGGCGTCCCCCCCTCGGCCCCCTCACCAGTTGGTCATGTCGAGGAAGAAGGCGCAGCCGGCGGGGCTGAGCTGGAAGCCGAGGAGCCGCTGGAACTCGCCGATCAGCACGTCCTTGTCGGTTGTGCCCAGGCAGCTGAACTTCTGCATCAGCTCCGCGTCCAGGTCTACGTCCATACCCTCCATGGCCGCTACTCAGCGGTCCCCGCCGCCCCGGGGCAGCCCCGCTACCGCCGCCGCCTCAGCGCCGCATGGGGGCGAGGGGGGGGNGGGGGCGGGAGAGAAGGAGGAGGGGGCGAGGGCGACGCCAGCCACTGGCGACACTGCGCAAACGCAGCCCCTCCCCACGCCAGGGGCACGCAGACTATGACGCTATTGCGCCTGGCGCCAGCGCAGTGGCGTCACCTCACGCGCGGCGCGTGAAGGGGACGAGGCGGCCCTTGCGGCTGACGCTCCGCCCCTTGCCCCAGCGGAAAGAGCGGCAAGGGCGAGTGGGGTGGAGCATAACATTCAAATAACATATTTGCATACTCGCGTGCTCCGCTGGGGGGCGGGGCCTGTAAATTTGCATAGCCCCCCAGCCGCGCTCTTCCATATATGGAGGCGGCGCGGGCGGTGAGCGCGCGTGTTTACGTATGTAAATTAGCCGAGGGTGGGCGCCCCCTGTGACGTCACGTGGCGCTATGCAAGCGGTGGGGCGCAAGGCCTGCTGGGCTGCGGGTACTGGCGCAGGTCGGAGCCGCCTTAAGGGGAGGTTGTTTTCCTGCCTAATGACGCGTCTTTCCACAGTTTTCAGTCTCGTAGCCACGCTGAGGTGAGATTTCACTCCTCGAATGACACACTCCCCGTAATTTTCAATCTCGCAGCCTCACCGAGGGGAGATCTTACCCCCAAAATGATGTTTTCCCCCCTTTTTCCAGCCTCACAGCCTGAGGGGTGATTTTTTTACCCTTGAAATGTTTGACCCCATTTTTCAGCCTCACAGACTCACTAAGGGGCGGTTTTACCCCCTGTAAACTACGGTTTTCCCGCGGTTTCCAGCCCTGCAAGTCCGTGGACTGAGAATTTCCGCTGAGAAAAAGCGAAAGGTGCCACTCGGCGCTCCGCCAGTACCGCGGGGAACGCCAGCTCACCAGCCTGCCGTACATTAATGTTTTTAACGTAAACTCTGCACTAGTTTCTAACTCAAACGTGCTGCGTCACGGGAGGGTTTTCCCTTCCCAAGCGCAGTGGTGACCCCGGTATCCAGCTCTGACGTGACTGTGTAAAGGGATAAACTTATGGCGTGACAAAGGGGAGGGGCGCGGCCTAGGGTTGTGAGGCGGGAAATGCGAAGCCCGCCCTCAGCTCTTTTTGTCCACTGCGGGCCGCCGTCTAGCGCTGTGCCAGCCCTACGCCGCCGCCGTTCTACGGTAGCCGCTGGAGGTCAGGGAGCGGAAGACGTCGCTACGTGAGTGCATCACTTCCTGGTGGTGCCGACGCCGGTGGCGGGGAACACCATGCCTAAGTGAGTGTGGCTTCGGGGCCGATAGGACGGCCGCGAAATGCAGGCCGTGGGCTCGGGGAGGGAGCCAAGGGCAGTGGGTCCGGCGGGGAAATGCCGCCTTGGTCACCGGGAGGGGGCTGGTGGCTGTTCAGGCCTCGAGATGTGCGGGGACACAAGAGGAGGGGGTACGGGGTGTTCTTGGGCCCGGGCAGGCTCTGTTCTGGGCGCCTCTTCTTCCATTAGCCCCTGGGCACAGCCTTTTGGCCGCTACGAGAGGTAATCTCTTAACGCACTCAATGCAAAGTAATTTCTTAATAATAAGAGTTTTGTCTTTCCAGGTTTTATTGTGATTACTGTGACACGTACCTCACCCATGATTCGGTAAGAACCAGTCCTCCTGTGTTAATGTCTCTGTCGTACCAAGAGCATTAAAACAAAATGCAGGTTAAACGTAGGTTGCTTGAACTATTCAGCTGCCTCACCTACTTCATTGCAAAACCGAACGGGAGCATCCAGTGGCACTAGCATTCAGTAGTTGCAGGCAGATGATCCCAGAATCCCATCATGGTTGGGTTGGAAGTGACCTTGGGCGATCATCAAGTTCAACCTCCCTGCCAGAACAGGGTCACCCAGAGCAGGTTTCACTGGGTGGCATCCAGGCGGGTTTAAAATAACTCCAGAGCTGGAGACTTCACCACCTCTTTATGTAATCTTTGTCAGCCCTCCGTGAGAAAAACTCACTGCAGTGGCCGGAAGCACAAAGAAAATGTGAAAGACTACTACCAGAAATGGATGGAGGAGCAAGCCCAGAGCCTGATCGATAAAACAAGTAAGGCAACTCCTTCTGTGACTGTGGTGCTCTCCTGTTACTTCTCCTGTCTTTTCCCTAGCTGCTTTTCTTCCCTTCTCCCATGTTGATTCTCCCTTACTTCCCTTGTCTTTGCTCTGTGAATAATGAGCAAAATCTCATTTTGAATCTTGACCTCCTCAGAGCGTGAGTTTCAGTGTAAGAGGCCAAGGGCTCTGCCCAGGGGGTCATTGCACGCAGGGATTTAGTGCTTCACTGTGGCTGTGAGGTTGTGGATACCTCCCTGCACCTCCAGCACTGGCAGTGGTGCTGCATAAGATCATAACACATTTTTCTTTTGGCAGTGGCATGTTGTCTACCTGTAGTCCCTATCTGGGACTACTAAACTGTAGCAGTTGTTCTACCACACAGTGACTCCTCCCCAGCAGAGAAGAGGGGCCAAGGAAGGGAGAGAAGATCAGTGGGTTGAAATGAGAATGGATTTGCTGAAACAGCAGAATTCATACCAACCCCAATGCAGAGCAGACAGAGTTGTGCTTAGCCCAGTGAAACTATGGCAGTCACAATAAATAGGAAAGCAGAGTCCTCTGTGAGTCATGATCCTTGAGAGGAGGAAGAGAAGGAGCAGGAGCCACTTTTTTCGTCAAACTTCTCCCTTTATACTGACTGTGACATTTATGGTCTGGGATACACTTCAGGGCCAGCCTGGGGCACCTGTCCTACCTTTTTGCCCCTCCCATCTTAAGCTTCTGGCTGACTTAACACTGCTCAGGGCCTGCAGGCCATGGCTGGCCCAGGATTTTATCCCAGCTACACCAGGATGCATCATGGAAAGAGCAGGAATAAGAACTTCAAAAGAGAGGAAAATGGATGTTAAAATGTGTGGATCCTTCCTTTTTTTCCTGAATGCTGTAGTTTCTTGCCCTCAACTCTCTAGGGACATGGATTCCCTTGTTAAAGGCTTGCATAAAGTGGAGAGTTTCCTGGCTTAGGTCACAGGGCTCCCTGCCTGCCATCTGAACCATGGCTCTTGTCTCTATGCAGAGACAAAACCATAGTGCCAGGCTAATTTGATGGCAGCTTTCTTTAGGTGCTTCCAGCTTTCACATCTTTTGTCTTCTGTTGGTCACTTCCAGTCTTGAATTTCTTCTTTTCCCCTTCCTCATGAGGTGTTTTTCTTGTTTTTTGTCACCTTATTACCATGTTCAGGATGGCATCTCTTCACCTACCAATCCCAGGTGGCAGCTGCAGCTGCACATCACGTGCTGGATTTCCTCCACCATCTCCCTTCCCTTTAGGTGTGTGACATTCATCAAGGATCTCTCTAGTCTCAGCTGGAGTAATTAATATCTGTCTTCAAGAACCTCAGGTGCTTCCAGTATGGCAAGCAGCATAAACCAGAGCCTGGTTCCAGAGTTAGGAGCGCAGCACGCAGCATGACGTGGAGCGTGGGTCTGGCCGTGTGGCATGAGACGGAGCATTGGCGCAGGAGCTGCCTCAGCCTAGTAACTGTTTTTTCCCCTGGGATTCTTTCTTTCCTTTTGTTTGTCTTTTCTTTTCCCCCCCAATGTAGCGGCTGCATTCCAGCAAGGGAAAATCCCCCCGACACCATTCTCGGCACCGCCGCCCGCAGGAGCCATGATCCCACCGCCCCCCAGCATCCGTAAGTCTGACTGGGCACTGCCGGGCAGGGCTGGCAGCTCCCCGCAGCACTGCTGCTGCTTGCCTGGGCTCACAGAGCAGAGTCCTTCTAGTCTGAACTCAGGCTTGGGCTTTTTTCAGATGGGACATTAGGAAGCAATTCTTCCCCGGGAGGTGGGGAGGCACTGACACAGGCTGCCCAGAGAAGTTTTGGGGGGTGCAACCCTGGAGGTGTTCAGGGCCAAGCTGGGTGGGACCTTGAGCAAGCTGATCTAGTGGGAGATGTCCCTGTCCATGGCAGGAATCTGGATGGTCTTGAAGGTCCCTTCCAACTCATAGCCTCTTCTGATTCTGTGAAGGTAAAAGCAGGCAGCTCTCTAACCACTCTCTGTCTGTCTCCAGCTGGCCCCCCACGGCCTGGCATGATGCCAGCCCCTCACATGGGTGGACCACCAATGATGCCAATGATGGGCCCTCCCCCACCAGGAATGATGCCAGTTGGACCTGGTAAGTCTGGCAGTAGGTCAGTGTGTAAGCCCTGAGCTGAGTGGTCTGCTTTGCAGGGTGTTTGGGTTCTGTCCTGTGCCTCACTGGGCAACAGATGTGCGAAAGTTAACTGCTGATGAGCAGACATCATTCAACAGGGCTGGGTAGCCCAGGGTCAGGCTGTGGGATGATTTCAGTCTGCACACACTTTGTACACTTTGCATCTGTTGCTAGACTCTCTCCAGTAGTTCCTTGTCTCTTGACCTGGGGAGCCTGGAACTGGACACAATTCTCCAGATGTGGCATCACTAGGGCAGAGTAGAGGAGGAGGAGAACCTCCCTCAGTCTGCTGGTCACGCTGTTCTGAGTGCATCCCATGACACTGCTGGTCTTAGCCACAGAATTTGTCAATTAATATAGTCAGCAGTGGGTCCATCACCCAGGTGCTTACTCTGCTCAGTGTCAGTATCCTTCAATGAAATGTCATCCACCTCAGCCAACTTCCAGATCAGTTCTTACCCAGGTGCAGAAGGAAGGTTCTCTGGAGATGTGACTTGGTGGAACTCCCAAGAACTCTTTTCTAACATCCTTCTCTTCCCCCCATAGCTCCAGGGATGAGGCCACCAATGGGAGGACACATGCCAATGATGCCAGGGCCCCCAATGATGAGACCACCCTCCAGACCCATGATGGTGCCAACCAGGCCAGGAATGACCCGGCCAGACAGATAAAGGTGGATATGCCTTTTCTCCTTCACCTTCTGATCCTCCATACGATAAAGTTCCCTAGACCCCTGTCGTTAGGATTTTGTACTCCAACAGTGTGCAGAGATCTGCTGCTCCATCAGCTTGCAGATGCCTTGGCTTGGGCACACACTGGACTGATACTTTTGTACCTGGTCTGGTTTTCTTGCTGGTTTTGTTTGCCGGGTTTTCCCCCCACATTGAATGGTGAAATGCAACAATAAACCATTGATGCTGGTTTACCTAGAGAGAATTTGAGCTTCCCTCTGTGCTTGTTCTGGCTGACAGAGATGTCTGTTGGCTTTGCTCCACCAGCCTGTCTGGCACAGGATGGCTCAGGGTTTTTTCCATCCTTAGTCTGATTTTTCATCTCATGCCCCTGGAGAGATGCTTCACTGTCTACATTCTGAGTCCTTGTTTCAAAACAAGAGTTGAAAATGATTAAAACCAGAACAGGTGACACCAGGAAGGGCTGCAGTGGTGCCTCTAACTGGAGTCCAGTGACTTCACTAGCACAAATCAGGGCAAGCTGATTCTCCAGCACGTTAAAAGGATGCTCCTTACAGTCATTGTTTTGATGATGCTGAAGCTATTTCTGCTTTCCTGTTGCTGCTGGGATGTTTGAACGTAGCTAATTGTGGTGTTAAGAGCTGAGTCAGTGCTTGTCAGTGCTTGTCAGTGCTCAGCTTCCTTCTTAGCATCAAGGCAGGTGGTGCTGGGGACTCCTCCCAGGCCCTTCAGTTCATTCAAAGGATTTGGCTCTTGAGCCTTGTGTGATGCAGATGCCTGTTTCCAGTTGAACTGAGAGAATAAGTTCTGTTTTCACAATCAGCTGCCCTGTGGATGTCTGCCTTCATCTGTTTCAGTCTGCAGAACCTTCCAACTCATTCTTGGCATATTTGTCAAAGCGTGGAAGTGATTTGCATCTTATCAGGAGGTGTTTGGTAGCAGAACTGAGAGCTCCTCTTCTGTGCTCACTGTGGACCAGGACACCCAGTCATTCAGAGGAGAGGTTTTTATGACTTTGTGTGATTTCAGCAACCTCCTCTGAAGGATGTGGTGGGGTAGAGACAGGAAAGGACCTCTGGAGATCATCCAGTCCAACCCCCTGCCAAAGCAGGGCACCCACAGCAGCTTGCCCGGGGCAGGTTGGAAGCTCTCCAGAGAAGGAGACTCCACAACCTCTCTGGGCAGCCTGCTCCAGACTCCAGCACCCTCACATCAAAAGAATTTTCTCCTGTTCAGGTGGAACTTTCTGGGTTCCAGTTTGTGTCCACTGCCCCTTGAAGACAACAGGCATGGGAACTTCCCAGGCAGGGAAGAAATGCAGAAATCCTTGGGACCCACACAAGAGCCTTCCTCACTGTCACCCATCACAGAGACGACACGAAGTAGCACGGAAACTGCTTGAAACTGATTAGATTTTCCATCCGGGCAGCCAGGCTGGTTCCGTTGCTTTCTGTTTCTGTATTTCTCGGTTTATTTTTGCAGTCTCAGCGCCTCTCTAAACCCCTGCTTGGGGCTGCCCCGGGCTGGCGACACTCGGCTGTGCCCTGTGCCCAGCCTGTCCGCCGCGGCCGGGCGCCGCCGGAGCAGCCCGGAGCCGCCGCGG
>WBNM01040796.1:78511-180657 GCA_013399055.1 Ramphastos sulfuratus
GAGGCGGCGGCGGTACCGCGATGGGGTCCTGCCGCCCGCGGCCCTGAGCCCCGCGGCATGGCCGGCATCATCAAGAAGCAGATCCTGAAGCACCTCTCCCGGTAAGACAGCGGCGCCTGCTTCTCCTCATCCTTCTCCTGTGGCCGGGGGGCTGCGGGTGAGGGAGGAGCCGGATCTGAGGGCGTGGGCGAGGATCCCGGGGAGCTGCCGTGGGACGTGGGGAGGCAGAGCGCAGCTGCCGGCCTGGCTGGGGGCTGCCGGGGCCCAGGGCGGGGGTCTGGGATCCCGGAGCTGTGGACCCGGCGAGAGGTCTGAGAGCGCAGGGGCACGGAGAAGCTGGAGGGCCGCTGGATGCTGCCAGGCCCGAGAGGGTCTGTGGGCTTGCGGCGGTGGAGCTGGCAGGCCCGAGGTGGGCGGTCTGGGGGGCCAGGGGGCTGCGAGACTGAGGGCTTGGAGGGAGAGTCGGAGGGCCCGGAGCTGCAGTGCCCGGAGGTGTCNACTCATTCTTGGCATATTTGTCAAAGCGTGGAAGTGATTTGCATCTTATCAGGAGGTGTTTGGTGAGCAAAACTGAGAGCTCCTCTTCTGTGCTCACTGTGGACCAGGACACCCAGTCATTCAGAGGAGAGGTTTTTATGACTTTGTGTGATTTCAGCAACCTCCTCTGAAGGATGTGGTGGGGTAGAGACAGGAAAGGACCTCTGGAGATCATCCAGTCCAACCCCCTGCCAAAGCAGGGCACCCACAGCAGCTTGCCCGGGGCAGGTTGGAAGCTCTCCAGAGAAGGAGACTCCACAACCTCTCTGGGCAGCCTGCTCCAGACTCCAGCACCCTCACATCAAAAGAATTTTCTCCTGTTCAGGTGGAACTTTCTGGGTTCCAGTTTGTGTCCACTGCCCCTTGAAGACAACAGGCATGGGAACTTCCCAGGCAGGGAAGAAATGCAGAAATCCTTGGGACCCACACAAGAGCCTTCCTCACTGTCACCCATCACAGAGACGACACGAAGTAGCACGGAAACTGCTTGAAACTGATTAGATTTTCCATCCGGGCAGCCAGGCTGGTTCCGTTGCTTTCTGTTTCTGTATTTCTCGGTTTATTTTTGCAGTCTCAGCGCCTCTCTAAACCCCTGCTTGGGGCTGCCCCGGGCTGGCGACACTCGGCTGTGCCCTGTGCCCAGCCTGTCCGCCGCGGCCGGGCGCCGCCGGAGCAGCCCGGAGCCGCCGCGGCCGGTGATGCTCTCCGCGCTTGGTGCGCGCCGGGGCCGCCAGGAGGCGCGGGAGGGCGNGGGCGGGGGTCTGGGATCCCGGAGCTGTGGACCCGGCGAGAGGTCTGAGAGCGCAGGGGCACGGAGAAGCTGGAGGGCCGCTGGATGCTGCCAGGCCCGAGAGGGTCTGTGGGCTTGCGGCGGTGGAGCTGGCAGGCCCGAGGTGGGCGGTCTGGGGGGCCAGGGGGCTGCGAGACTGAGGGCTTGGAGGGAGAGTCGGAGGGCCCGGAGCTGCAGTGCCCGGAGGTGTCGTGAGGCCTGGGGTTTGGGGATGTCCGAGAGCCCCCGCCTTGTGTTGGCTATGGGGGCCGGGCCCAGCCCGCCGGGAACGGGTCCCGCGCCCTCCTCTCAGGGCCCCTTACAGCGCGGGGTGGAGGTTTCCAGCCCGGCTTGGCTGCCGGTGCTGCCTTGGTGCTGGCAGTGCAGGACAAGGGCCGGCCGGGTGCGTGTTCCTGGGGGGCTGCTTTTGCTGACCCCCGGCAGTAGCCTCAGGCCTGGGCTGCTGCTGGGCTGGGAGCGAGGAGAGGATCCAAGCAGCAGCAGGGTGTGAGGACGAGGAGCGCTCTGACACCTGATAGTCCCGGCCCAGGCTCAGGAGCTTGGTTGTCATCCTCGCTATGCTTAGTTGCTGTCAGTGAAGCTCATTAAGGGCACGGAACGGTGTTGTGAAGAACACGACCAGCGCTTTGTGTGCGAAGCTGCCAGGCAGCAAAGAGAGCTTCAGCTGTGGCTCTGCCGTTGCCTGGGGCTTGACCTTGAGCCAGTTGTGGTGCCTCAGTTTCCCAGCCTTGAGGGAGAAGCTACACGGCACCAGAGGCACAGCTTCCCTCTGCACTGCTGGGTGATGTATGCTGAGCAGTGGCACATCCATGAGGGTGGCGTTGAAGGCACAGCACTGCACAGTGCCTCTGCTCTCTGTGCTTTGTCAGCTGTGGATGTTCGAGTCCCTTCCACGTTTACTGGTGGTGAAGCACAGGTACAGGGCAAGGGTGTGAGCTGTGTGGGCTTGCGTGGTGTCAGGAATGGGTTTAGACCTGTGAATCCCAGCACTCTGAGCCTGCTGGCAAGTGCTCAGCCATCCTGGAACCTCGGAAGCATCCTTGCAAACATCCCCTCAGCAACGTCTGTCTGCAGCAGGCACTGGTTGCTCAACTCCAGTGTTCTAGGCACTGCCAAAAAAGGAGTGCAGCAGAGGCTCGATCTGCTGGGTGCATTCACTGGGATGAGTTTCTGCCATCACACATCTCCTGCCTTTTCTGTCTCGTTCCGCCTCAGCCCAGCACGTTGTGCTCCTCACTGATTCAGCCTTCTTGTCAGCAGGCACTGAAGTGTTTATCACAGAGAACAGCTCTTGGTGGAGACTGGAATGGAGCTGGGCTCTATTCCTGGGTACCACCACTCCTAGGATGGAAGATTTTGTGTGTCCTTACAGAGCCGCAGACTGGTTTGGGCTGGAAAGGACTTTAACGCTTATCTAGTCCCAGCCCCTTGCCATGGGCAGGGACACCTCCCACTAGCCCAGACCGTGCATAATTCTCCGTCTTAGATAAGCAAGGACATCAGATGCTTTTAGTTCCTTTTGCTCGTCCAGCTCCCTTACTTGGCAGTGTCGCAGCTTGTTCCTGCTCAGAATGCCCTACCCCCAGTCAGGCTGCTTGTGTTTGTGCCTCCTTTGTGAAGGTCCAGGGGGAACAGGGAGTCAGGGACAGTTCTGCAGCTCCTGTTTTCCTACCAGCTGGACTTGATCATTTCAGGTGGTTGGTCTGATCTGGCCCCTTTCTCACATAGATGCCCTGGATGGGTTTGCAGAGATGCATCCTGGACACAGCTCAGAGATGTTTTTTCATTCTGGTTTCATTTCCTGTAAGTGCCTCAGCTTCACACTCCCCTTGGGGCTTTCTTTCAGCTATGTTTATTTGCCTGGAAAAAATTTGCTACTGAATCATTAATCTGCCTTTCTTTTCTGCTTTCAATCTGCATATGAAGTAATTCCTTGTTCCTCTTGTTGTGTCTTCATTTCTGTGTGGAGGGGGTGGGGTTTGTTCCTTTTCTATCTGGAAATTTGTAAGGAAAGGTCAGGAGAGACCAGAGATCGGGGGAGTGTGAAGGGGTTTCCCCCCAGCTGCTCAGATGAAGCAGGGCAGAGGTCTGATGACTTGGCAGTGGTCACTTGTGCTGATCTGTGAGGCTGAACTTTGCCTCTGCTGTCAGAGCTGAGTTCTGAAGGTATTGCAGAGGGTTTAGCCTTTGGGAGCTCAAGCAGCTTAAATTCCTAGAGCAGAGCAGCCTGGAGACTTGCAGCACTTTCACCATCTGTGCATTTCACTCCTTTCTCCTATATTTATCTGGGAAGAAGAAAACAGGTTAGGTGGGTTCAGTTCTGCTGCTTCTGCACTGTACTCTGCTGCAGTGGCAGCGTGGCAGATCCTGCAGAGGATGTTTACAGCCTCCCATCAGAGCTGGCTGGGACAAAGAGCTCTTCCTCCCAGCTGTGAGAAGCATCAGCTGCTTGCTCTGGACTTCGGCTTGGAGCTGCCTTGATCTCTCCAAGGCTGCACAAGAACACTGCTTTGGCTGGGTTTTCCATCCTGGAATTACTCATGGAAGGACATCATCTTGCTTCAGAATGAACTCAGTGATTTGCCTGTACCTCTTCTTGGATTTCATAGAATCACAGCATAGTAGGGGTTGGAAGGGTCCTCCAGAGATCATCCAGTCCAGCCCTCTGGCAGAGCAGGGGCACCCAGGGCAGGACACGCAGAAGCACAGTGCTGCTCTTCCTCAGGTGCACCTCTGAGTGCCTCAGTCTGGAGCAGCAGTGTGAGTGCTCACCACAGACTGCTCCACAGTCACACCGAAGGCTTTTCTTCCTGAAAGGGCCTTGGCTTCTGGGCCTTCGAGGCAGCAGTTTTTTCCCCTTTTACCCAGTTTTGGTCACTTGCCCAGTTTTGTTTCCTCCAAAGTTCTCAGTTCATTCTCGGCCGTGTATCTGCAGTTCCGCTTGTGCTGTTGTCTTCCTTGAAAGTGTTGCTGTATTTGGCAGTCCCTGACCTTGTCCTGAAGAAGTCTTGGGCCTTTTTCCAAGTGTCTGCTCTCTGCCTCCTGAGATAAGATGTAATATGAGGGGAAATGCCCTGTCAGGGAGATTTTTGGATCACAGTTTAGGAAGATGGGAATGCCATTAATTACCCTGTCCAAACCCTAAGCAGCCAGGGTCCTGGGGAGGATTTTGGATCAGCAGCAGATCTACAGTAGCCAGAATGAAGTTCTGTGGTTTGGCTTTTGGTGTCCATGTCTGATTTCCATACCTAGATTACACATTTGTGTTCCAAGCAGAAAATCTTCACTTCTCTCCCCTTGTTCTTACCCTTCTGAAACCAAGAGCCTTGCTTCCTGCAGCAGTTTCCTGGGGCTGTTGCTATTCCGTGTTCCTTTCAGGCTGTGGGTGAGGAGTTGCCCCCTTCCTGCCCACTCATCTCCAGTACTTTTCCATCTGCAGCTGACCCTCTGCCAATAGATGATGCTTCCCATTAAGTAAATCAAGGTCACTGGTGTGCTGCTAATTAGCTTTTGCATATCATAAGCATAGTAACAAGGATATTAATAGAAATGTGCTTAGCTGTGGGTTGTGCTGACAAACAATGGCCACTGATTGCTGAAGAGCTGCAGGAGGAGAAGCTGAGGCATAAAATCTCTGAGCATGGGAGGGCTTCTGGGCCATGTGGCTGCAAGGTAATGAGAGGGATGACTCTGAAGAGGAGTTTGTGACTACCAACCTCTGGCATTGTCTGTCTGCCTGCTCAGCTGGAGACTGCGTGGCCTGACAACTGCAGGTATGAACATGAATGTACTGCTGATGTGCCAGTCTGGCCGTGCCAGCCATCAGGTCTGGCCAGGCAGCTTCCCCATCTCAACATGCACAGCCTGGGACTTGAGACAGCAGAGTTCTGATCCTTGCTTGACAAGTGTGAGAAAGCTGCTCTGTACCTCAGCCTCTCCCCACCTGTAAGCTGATCACTGCCCACAGAAGCCTGAGCTGTGCCAAGGGCTTTTTTCTTACCTACCTGTACAGGTTGTGTTTGTTTTATTCTTAGTATCCAGTCCTAGATGGACATGATGGTAACAGCTTCCAGCAGAGCAGGTTCCTTCGTGGAAGGCAGTGCTGCCATTCTGGAGGTGCCTGGGCTGATAAGCAGCAGAGTCTGGGGGTGTTGGTGCTCACAATGCCAGCCTGACAGGCACCCAGCCCTGCGGCCCCCCATCAGGGCACAGTTGCTGCAGCACACTTGGGGATGTTTGCTTTGTGCAGTGTTGGACTTGGCTGCCTTCCTGGGTGTGTCTAAACAAGAGGGCCTCAGGTTGGAGGGAGTGACAAGTTTCAAGTGGATGTGTCAGGCTGGGGTGCTGGCAGGGGTGCCAGCATCCCAGTCCGTAATCAGCTGTCAGGGTGTACCATGGGGCTCAGGGGAGGGAGGTGACAGAAGGACACAGTCAGAGGCAGGCTTGGGCTCTGCAGCGGCAGGGATCAAGATAAAAAGTAGCAGCAGGCAAACTCCCAGGGTTGGTGTTGGTGCCACCTTCCTCTGCCAGGAGCTGCTGCATCAGGAGCTGATGCACAGGGCTGACATCACTGCCCCTCACCATCCACCAGCCTGCTTCTAACAATGCTCTGCAAGGGTACTTTGGCCCCAGGAAGCTGAGGGCTGCCTGGTTCCTCAGCCACCGTTCTGCTCCACCTCCTGCTCCCATGGTGCCCACATCAGCTGCCATCCTCAGCAGCTTTCCTCTGTTCCTCCTTCCCCTCTCTGCGCAGTGGCATTGTCCGAGCTGCCCTTTGTGCCTTTCACAGCACAGGAGCTGCTGCCGAGGGAAAGGAGAGAGGAGGGCAGCTTGTGACCGACTGAGCCTGATCCTGCTGGGGCTTTCTTCCTGCTCTGGGGAACTGTGCAGCATTAGCAGGAGCCTGGGGAAGGTGTGGAATAAGCCCTGGCCTCAGGCCTGGGGATGTTGTGTGGTAGGAAGTCTTCAGCTCTGAATCCTGGCACCGTGTCCTTCCAGCTGCCTTGCTCCTTGGTGGCAGCAGGTTGTTGGATGGAGACAGCCCTCCCAGAGAGGTGCTCGCAGAATCACAGAGTGGTTTGGGTAGGGAAAGGCCTCCAAGAACATCTAGTCCAACCATCAACCCAACACCCCCATGTCCTCAAGTGCCATGGGCACACCTTTCTTGCACACCTCCAGGCACAGGGACTCCACCACCTCCCTGGACAGCCTGTGCCAGTCCCTGACCACTCTTGCAGCAAAGAAATTTTTCCTCGTCTCCAACCTAAGCCTCCCCTGGCACAATTCCAGGCCATTTCCTCTCCTATGACTTGATGCTAGGGAGAAGAGCCCAACCCCCACTTCACTGCAGCCTGCTGACACAGGCAAACCTCTGTGGGCCTGTGCCCTCTGAGCTGCGTTTTCTGGTGATTTTGATGAAGTCAGGGTTCCAGCCCAGCTCTGGACTAGAAATGCTCTGGAGCAGTCCTGTTGAAATTGCTTTATCCATGGCATTGACATTTTGGGCACGTAAGGGACCTGCAGCCAGCAGACTGCAAACAAGGGAGGTGGAAACAGCAGAAGGACTTGGGAGGAGGAATTGCAACCAGAGATAGCAGCAGCTGCTGCTTGCCAGAGGGAGAAGAGCAGGGGAGCTTGGGCTGGTCACTGGGGAGGGGAGCTGGGCTGCTGCCCGCAGAGCAGCCTGGGTGGTGAGCCTGGGCTTTAAAGAGACAGCCTGGCAGTGATTCACTGCGGCTCTGTGCCTGTCCTCTGGCTTCAGGAAGAAGCCTCTCACTGCCGAGATGGCATTGCTGAGGGGAGTAAAGCTGCTGGCTGCTGACAGCTTGCCTCTGGTTTTGTCCTGGGGTGGTTTTCCTGCTTTCTTGGTTCCTGGTGCTTGATTGAAATGTTGATTTCAAACCAGAACCCCAAAGGTCATTCAGGTATCAAGGTGCTCGGACTGGTTTCCTACTAGTTCAGAGCTGCTAGAAAGGCTTTGCCAAAGCACCAAGCACTTTGTACTCAAAGTCACTCTATTCAAGGCTCCTCTAGTCTCAGCACCTCTCCTGGGGCTTGTGGCCATGGCACTCTGGTGCATGGTTTAGTGGCCACGGTGGTGATCAGAATGGATGATCCTGGAGGACTTTTCCAACCCAAACCCTGCTGGGATTTGGTGTTTTTCAAGTCTCTCTCTTCTCTTGTAGCTTCACCAAGAATCTCTCCCCAGACAAAATCAACCTGAGCACACTGAAGGGGCAGGGGCAGCTGACCAACCTGGAGCTGGATGAGGAGGTGCTGCAGAATGTGCTGGAGCTGCCCACCTGGCTGGCCATCACCCGGGTCTTCTGCAACAAGGCATCCATCAGGGTGAGCGGAGAGGCTGCGGCCCCAGGTGCAGCAGAGGCCTTCTGCTAGCAGCTTGATGTGGTTCTAGCCCCCTGCTTTAGGAGTGAGATTTGCTGATGGAACTCACTGAGGTAGCCACAGCAGGTTGCACCAAAGGCCAAAGGCTGCCCTTGAGAGTGGCCAGCAGCAGGTGGGCAGGATGCTGTGGCACTTCCTTGCCTGCAGGTGACTCCTTGAGCCAGCAGTGAGGTCTTTGTATCTAACAGCCACTGATGGATTTGCAGAGACTTGCTCAGGTTGTTTCTGTACCCACTCACTGAAGGTCCAGAGTGAGCTGTGGCAGGGAAATCAGAGCTTACCCATGTCAGCTTTTGGTGGTATCCAGTCTGTGTGTGCTGGTTCCAGCTGGCAGCCTCCTGGGTCAGGCAGTGCAGTCGTTCCCTGCTCCTCACCTCTGTGTCACCACAGAGTTTACAGAGCTCTCTGCTTGCTCACCTCCAGTGCCTGCTGCTCCCATAGTGGAGCAGTTTTTGTGTCTTCCCTCATCCCCACTCATTTTTTATTAATGCTGCAGAACTCCTACAGCACTCCAAGAGGAACAGGAAGCAGAGAGAGGTGGAGTGCAGCTCCCTGTAAGCCTGTTTCTGCTGTGAGCTGTTGGAAAGCTGGGCTGGGTACTGGGAACACAGCAGGTGGATGTGAAAGCAGCACACATGGAAACTGCTGTCTGCACCCAGCCTTTACCCACCCCCTTCCATGCATCATTGCTGACATTGTGCCTGCCCTTGCACTTCTGCACACTGAGCTGTGGCAAATTCTTCCTCTTTGTGCTTTTTAGAGCAAAAAATACTTTTTTTTTTCAGTTGGTACAAAGTGCCAGATTGTTTAATCTTGCTTGGTGCTACCCACAATGGCACTGCAGAAGTGTTTAATATATCCAAGAGACAAACACAGCTCTGCCCTGCCAAGTGGCAGTGAAAATGAGCCTGTCTTACTCATCTGATCTGCTCTGGTTTTAGAGTCAGATCTGCTTAATTTAGTAACAAACATTTGCTCTCCTTGCCACAAGAACTGCAGAGTAAGCCTTGCCGTGAGGACACAAAATGGACCTTTGGCTGTGTGCAGGCTTCAGAGTAGTCACCTGACTGCCAGAGACAGTTCACTGTAAACTCCTTGGGGACAAGAAGGTTCTCCATAAAGGGATGGGACAAATGGAACTTGACCTGCAGGGTGTTTGTTACTGGTGGTGACACGTGAGACCCAAAAGCTAAGCTGGGTTTAGAGGGCTGCTGCCTGGGATGTCTGCACTCATCTGTGTGAACCTGCTGGAGCTGGCCACCGTGAGCCATGCTGGGTTGTCCCTGTGGGCACCCTCAGAGAGCTGGGGCTCAGACTTTGCCCTCAGATGGTTTTCTGCAACTTCTCAAACTGTACTGTGTGAATATGAGTCTTGTAACCTCAGCTCTATTGTTTCAGATCCAGTGGACAAAGCTGAAGACCCACCCAATCTGCCTGGTAATGCTCCCACTGCATCACTTTCTCCCTTGCTGGTTTTGTCTCTCCCAGTAGAGAACTCTGCAAAGGAAGCCATGAAGTGCATGCTCAGATTTGCACTGACCTAAATCCTCTGAGGCCTTAGCATGTGGGAAAGGGGAAAGTTGTGAGGCTAATCCTGTTTGGTGGTGAGCGAGCTCCCACGAGACCCACACCTTGCTGCAGGCTGAGCTCTCAGGGCAGTCCAGGGCAGCCTTGTGCTTGGCTTTGTTTAACACCCATTGCCCCTGGCTCTGCTGTTCTGAGAGCTTTCACATGTGAGACTTACAGTTTGGTTAATCCCTGCCCAGAGCCTTGGGGCTCAGGCTGAGCTGGGCTCTGGCAGGTGGTTTAGTGCTGCTGTGTCCTGTCTCTGCAGTACCTGGACAAGGTGGAGGTGGAGATGCGGACGTGCGAGGAGCCGCGGGCGCCCAACGGACAGTCTCCCATTGCTCTTGCAGCAGGCCAGAGGTCAG
The DNA here is from genome assembly GCA_013399055.1 of Ramphastos sulfuratus. Lineage (NCBI taxonomy): Eukaryota > Metazoa > Chordata > Aves > Piciformes > Ramphastidae > Ramphastos > Ramphastos sulfuratus. The sequence goes on from WBNM01040796.1 coordinate 88,175, forward strand.
CCCCTGAGCCCTCTGCTTGCTTCCTGACCTTTTGCTGGTGGCTGCTCTTGCTGGTTAGCCACTGGCCTCTCTGCACTCTGGCACTGCTCAGAGTCCCTCTGTAGCCTTGCATCTCCTGAGCCTCCTGTTGTGACTGGTGGCTGACCTGGGCGGGGTCTTCTCTTCGCAGTGAATATGGCTTTGCTGAGAAAGTTGTGGAGGGGATGTTTATTGTCGTCAATTCTATCACCATCAAGATTCACTCCAAGGCCTTTCATGCTTCTTTTGAGCTCTGGCAGCTCCAAGGCTACAGTGTCAACCCCAGCTGGCAGCAGAGTGACTTGCGCCTCACCCGCATTACTGACCCTCAGAGAGGAGAGGTAAGAGCTGCTTTGGGTTTCCCCTCCTTAGCGCATGCAGGAGAGCAGCTCTTGTGCTGTCCTGGCCCTCTGGGACAGTTATGCTGCTTTCTGGGTTCTCAGTGATGGGCAGGAGCTGTGAGCTTGCCTGTTGGTTGCTGAGAGCTGACTTGTGCCCAGAGCTTTCTTTGAGTTCCTCTCACGTGAGAATGCAGCTGGAGAAGCTTTCATAGAGTAGTTTGGGTTGGAAGGGATCTCAGAGATCATCTCCAACCTATTCCAGAGTTTCACCACCCTGGTACTGAAGAATCTTCCTCAGATCCAGTCTGAACCTTCTCTCCCTCAGCTTCAAACCATTCCCCCTTGTCCTGTCTCTAGCGCATTTGTGGCCTGTCTGGCTTTAAACTCGGTGTGAGGTGTTACCTGAGGCACGATTTTGGATTTGCACTGAAGATGACAGAAGAAAAGTGCCCTGAATGTTTTTCTGGAGCTCTGCTCCGTTGCAGCCCTGCTGAACAATTCTTGGTGGTCTTTCCATTTTCCTGTGCCTCTCCCCTTAGGTTTTGACTTTCAAGGAGCTGACCTGGCAGACATTGCGGATAGAAGCAGATGCCACTGACAACGGTGACCAGGATCCTGTTACTACTCCTCTGAGACTCATCACCAACCAGGGGAGGATCCAGATCTCTCTCAAGAGGAGGGTGAGAGTTTCCTTCCTTCTTTGTAGGGCACAGTCTCACTGCCTGGTGCACTGCTGCAGACCTCCTTTGTTCCTCAGTAGCCATTCATTTCCCACACAGATGTTGAGCTCAGGCTGCTCTCTACCACTCTGGTGTCTGTTGGAGGCAGCTGAGTTCCTACCAAATGTCAAAGCAGTTTATTTCCCAGGTGTAAAGGGTTAACCCTCCTGGGGTGGTCTGAATTTGACCCCAGGTCTCCTTAACACCAGGAGAGGCTATCATGTGTGGAGCAAGTCTTTAGGTCCATTTGGATGTCCCAAGCTGTCACCTCTTCAGAGGGAAGAGAGTGCCTGGTAGCCATGTGTTCAGCTGCCAGTGGCAATGTGATAAAGTCAAAGCTATCCCTTTGGTTTTTGTTTTTAACCAGTGAGGAATTTGCCTCCTAATAAGGAAGTGGCTTTGGCTGCTTTCCTTCTCAGAGGAAGTTCTCTGAACATCCAGCAGCTAAGTTAGCTTCTCAGGTGAGTGGCAGAGCACCACCTCCTGCTTCTGCTGTAGCTTCTCTGTGTTCTGAAGAATGCATTTGGTTGAAGTTCTTGAAGCCCCTGACTCCTTGCTGTTTCAGACCAAAGACTGCAATGTGGTGGCATCTAAGCTGATGTTTCTCCTTGATGACCTGCTGTGGGTGCTGACAGATTCTCAGCTGAAAGCAATGATGAAATATGCAGAGTCTCTGAGTGAAGCCATGGAGAAGTCTGCCCAGCAGAGGAAAAGCTTGGCACCAGAGTCTGTACAGGTGAGTGAGCTGGGGTTTGGATGTTTTTCTGCCAGGAAAAAGGGAAGGATGGAGCGAAAGAGCCAGGTTCTGTTTGTGTGGCACCTGGCCCTTGCTCACAGAGGTCCTCCTGGCTGGGAGCTGGCAGGCTGAGCTGGAGCGAGGCCAGCAGCGTGTTCTGCTCCAGTGCTTTCTCTTCAACTGCCCCTGTCTCTCCCAGCTCACACCACCTGCCCCCAGCACCCAGCAGTCCTGGTCACAGCCGCCGGGGGCCAGCGCCAGCAGCCTGGGGCAGTACTTCGAGAAGCATGACATGAGGGAGTCCTCCTACCACCTGCTCATCTCCCGCCTCGACCTGCACCTCTGCGACGACAGCCACGCGCGCGACGCAGGTACTGCGGCCGCCAACCCCCTGCCTTGGGAAGAGGCAGCTCCTGCTCAGGCTGCTGCAGAGATCAGTGCTGCGTCTGAACCAGCCATCAGGAGATCGCTTGTGTCCATGTGGGATGAGTGTGGGAAGTCCATCAGTGGGGGTGGTTGCCTTTGCCCCAGCTGCAGTGACAGAGGATGTGCTCTAGGAACAGTCTGGTGTTGAGCAGTGGCAGTCAGAACAACGTTTGTTCTGACAGTGCTCAGGACACAGTAGCATGGCTACAAGGATGTCCCCTCCCTGGAGGTGCCCAAGGCCAGACTGGACAGAGACTGGAGCAGCCTGGTCTAGTGGCAGGTGTCCCTGCCCATGGCAGGGGGGTTGGAACTGGGTGAACTTGAAGGTCTCTTTCAACCCAACCCAACCCATTCAGTGACTCTTTGCCCCCTTGTAAATGTACTGCCCCCACCCCAGCACAGCCAGCTCTGAGCCAAGCTGCACTGTTTGTTCTTACACCTTTTCCCTTTAAAAAGTAAAACTCAGTCTCCTGCCCATGTCCATCACTGTTCCAGATGGTCTTGATCTGGTCTGTCACTTGCTCCTGAGCTCAGTTTCCTTGGCTTTGTTTCCCTGACCCTACCAGCAAGTGCTGGAAGCTCAGTGCTGTTCTCGCAGGGAGAGGTGCAACTGACAGGGGCCTGGGAAGTGATGGGATCTTGCATTCTGCTATTTGAGATGCTAGCTCTGGTTCTTACAGTAGGAACTGTTGGCCTGTCAGATTCAGTTGTCCTTTTGCTTGCCTAGGACAAGTGTTTGAATGGTCCTGGCCAAGGTAGCAGTCAGTCAGTGGTGGCAATCAAAGCCAAGTTGTCCTGACCTCTGGGTCAGGACTGGGATTGCAGAGCTGTTCATGATTCTCTTTGGTCTGTTTTCCACAGGTACTCTGAAGCATGGGATGCTAGGAGGTGCAATTCAGCTGACCTTCAGGAGGATGGCTTTTGACTATTATCCCTTCCACAGAGCAGGTAGGGCAGTGTGTGGCCTCCCAGCTTAAGCAGGGGCATAGAAAAGAGTTGAAGGACAGTGATGCTGTATGGCCCCGGGCAGGACTGGAAGGAAGTCAGCACAGAGGGCCTGGAGCTGAAATGCTCTCAGGCAGGGTTACTCTAATTCAGCTGTCAGTGGATGGCTTACAGGCTGCTGGCAGAGCAGAGCACAAAGAGAGGAGTAAGTTACTATCTGGTGTAAAGAATAAAGCTGGAACTTAGGATTCCCTTCCAGATGCTTAAGCTCTGGGTCTGGGTCTCACACATGCCTGGTTGGTCCAGAAGGGCTGTAGGGTGTGTGTCAGGAAAAATCTGTTTGTGGTTAGTTGAAGAACCAAGGAGGAGTGACCTTGGCATTCTTCCCAACACTTGGATGTGGAATACTTACTGGTAGGGCCAGCCCTGTCCTGTGGAAGCCTGCACTTGTTTCACAAGCACTTAATGTGCTTCATATTGCATCTTCCAGAAGTGATACCAGAGAGGAGGGCTGCACAGCTCTGTACCTTTTGAGTGGCACAGGAGGGTTCTGTGTATCCAAGAACCTCATTTTTAAAGCCAGAATGTTTGCTTTCACACAGGAGATGCCTGCAGGCACTGGGTGAGGTACAGTGAAGCAATGGAGACAAGGGGGCAGTGGGCAGGGAAGCTGCTCAGTGAGTTTCAAAGCAAGATTGAGAAGCTTTATGAGGAAGCAGACCCTGCATTTTCCAGGACTCCCCTTTCCCCCTTCAGGAGGAAGCCAGGTAAGGATGTCTGGGCAGACTCCTGGTAAGCAGAAGGTGGCAGGGGTTTCCCCATCCAGCAGTACCTCCAGCTACCTCTGCCCACTTTAGCAGCTGATTCGTTGGTGCAGAAATCCACAGCAGGCTCAAAGCCATAAACATGGCAAAGGGAAGTGGTGATCCTGTTGGAATAATGCTGCAGCAGGCATGGGCAGGCTGCCCTGGGACCTTCCCTGGCTTATTGATAAGTTTCTAAGGATTAAATGAAATACTGAAAGTCTGGCTGCAGAACCAGGGAGTGGTAGGGCTTGGAAGGGAGCTCCAGGGATGATCTCATGCACTCCCCTGCTGAAGCACGTTGTCCTGGATGAAGCCTGCCCTTGCTGCAGAGCAGCCTCAGCTTCCCCAGGGCTCTTCCCTCAGGACTCCTGAGTCGTTCTCCTTGCCCAGCTGTGCCTGTCTGTTTCTAACATCAGGGCTGGTAATCCTGCTCTGTAAGCACGTAGCTGCTGGTGTTAATGGTGAAGCTCACTGCAGTGAAACTCTGGTGGTTCTGCTTTTCCATCTCCACAGATCCTTTGTTGAGCCCTCAGAAGGGTGCCCCAGAGAGAGGCTGTGCACCCCCCAGGAGCCTGCCGCGGCTCCACCGCCCTCCCTGGAGCCGCCTCCGCTCCAGCTGCCTGCTGGTTCGAGTGGATGACCTGGATGTGCACCAGGTGGGGATCTGAGCCTTGGCTGGACATGGGCCTCTCACTTTGGAAAAGAGACTCCATCTGATTTGCTGCAGATAATTCTGCTGTCGGCCAGGACAGTCAGGGTCTGCCCAGAGCAGCCAAGCACTGCTGTGCTGCATGCTTAGCTGTGCCTGAGCTGCTGCTGATGTTCGTGCTCAGCACAAGCTGCAGGATTCACTACTGTGTTCCTGTGTCCAAATCTGAATTTGCATCAAGAGCCAGGCAGGCATTTGAGAAGTTAATGAGGATGTGAGTTGTGGCAGAGGAGCACTGAGTCTCCCCTCATGTTCTTTGTCTCAGAAAGCATCCCTAGCCTGGCTCAGGCTGTGTGTGCATGTACCCTGCAAACACTGCAGGAGCATGGCCAGCACCAGGTACTCTAATGGGCTTGGCAGCATCTGTAAGTCTGGCAGACAGCTGTAGTAGAGTTCAGCTGCATTTATTCAGTCACCTTATTCTAGTTGTCCTGGCTCTTGCTAGCAGTGACAGGAGACATAAGGAACTAAATTCCCTCAAAAGAAGGGAGCTGATAATTCTAGCAGGTAGAAAAGGCTTTGTTTTCACTTGGAAGCAGAGTGTGTTTGATGTGTAAAGGAGGTGGATAAGCAGGGGAGGCTGCAGAGTTACTGGGACACTTGGGTTTGCCAAATCCAGGTTCAGCACAGCTGAACACAGCTCTTGTGTTTTCAGGTTTCTACAGCTGGGCAGCAAAGCAAGAAACCCTCCACCTTACTCTCATGTAGTAGGAAGTTCTTCAAGCTCCCTGACCAGGTCTCTGCAATCCATATAGAGTTCACAGAGTATTACTTCCCAGACAATCAGGACTTTCCAGGTAATACCCCAAGGTTAGCAGCTTCTCTCACAGCTGTTCAGCTCCTAGTTCTTTAGCTGTGCTCCTCTCTTACACATTCTCTGCCTGTCCATGTTTGTTTAATTTTCTGATGATTGCCTTTCCAATATCTTGTAGTTTGGGTCAGAGTTGGTGTGGTGCAAAATGTGGAAGCAAAGGTGTGCTTGCAAAAGGACTGACCCAGAACACACTGAGGGAGCTGCTGCGTCTGCTCAGCTCTTGGGGTTCTGCCTCCTCAGTTAGCACTGGAGCAAGGCTGTGGGGTGCTTTGCAGATGACTTGCTGGGGGTCCCAAACACTTTATTTCTCTGCACCATAGCTGCTGCAGTGGGTGTGCACTGGGTGCTGAAGCCTCTGCACTGGTGGTGTCCCACTGAGCTGCAGACCACCCAAGATGCCTTTCCTGCTGTTACTGATTTGCCTCAACTCTCTCTCGTTCTAGTTCCCTGCCCAAACCTGTACGTGCAGCTGAACGGTCTGATGCTCACCTTGGATACAGCAAGTGTGCTCTGGATAAACCTCTTCTGTCTGGATCTGTATCGCAGCTTGGAGCAGTTCAAAGCCATCTACAGGCACCTGGAGGACTCGGGCAAGCACGATGAGCATGTCGATGTGCGCCTGGACGGCTTCCGGCTGAAGGTACTGCTCCTTTCCTCCCTTTCCCAGGCTCTTCTCCCTCCCTGTTGTGGAAGTAACACAAGACCAGGGTGTAGCTGGAGTCCAGAATGAGGAAACCAAACCTCTGCCCTTCTCAGACTTTCTTCAGTCCACCTCTTGTGTTTAGCTTTGTTTTGACTTGTGGACAGTAAGAAGCAGTGCTCGAGTCCTAGCCCAGGACAGACAGGCAGGGCAGTGTTTATGGAAATGCCTTCAAGAAGGAATTGATGGTTCAAAAAAGCATAGGTTGTGCTCTGCCCTTTGGAATTACCTTTGACACCTGTACTGCTGCCAGTGGTGCTGTGTCTGCTGCACTGGTGTCTCGTGGTGTTTGTCATTGACTGTGGTTGTTAGCAGTGCCACAGGGTGATTTAAAGGCCTGAAAACACGGCAAGGCCTTGCAGAGAAATCAAAGTGAGTGTCGGAAGTTAAGCTGCTGCCTAAGCCATGGATGGTAAAAGAACCTAAAGTAAAACTCAGTTTAAATTCCTTCCTGGCCGATCCCTCTTCCTGTTTTATAAATTGTATTTGCATTTTCAGCCTGGTCCAGCTCTTGGGCTTGTAGAACAGACCAGTTCTCAGGTGGTTCTGTTCCACAGGTGACCTCCCTTGTAAATGGCCAGGATGAGGCTCTGTGCAGTTCCACCCTCACTGCTTTACTTGCAATGTCTTTCTCCACCTTGTAGCTCAGCATCCCTGTGGAGAAGAAAGTGTCTGAGCACCGGGACCGTCCGCAGGCACTCTGCATCTGCACAGCAGAGGTGACTGCCACCAACACTCGCCATGCTCCCTCCTGCAGCTGCCAGGACCTCCAGAGCCTCTTCCGCAAATTTGCCAGCTCAGAGTTCTTCCACTCCAGCTACAGCAAGTTCCCAAGGGCTCAGGACACCTTCAGCCTGCTCCACACCCTCTTCCTGCGCCATGCCTATGAGGTGCAGGACAGTCCTCGAAGGCCTGCAGGCACTCCCCAGCTTCTGCACAAGGCCTCTGCCTCTGCAGATCTCTGGTCTGTGTATTTCACTGAACTTTCCCTGGACTTTGAGGGGGCTGAGAGCTCCAAGGGCAGAGCCCTGAGCTTTATTGACCCTTTTCCCCTTTCCCTTTGGGCCTGCCTTCCCAAGAGATGGGGGCAAGCTCAGATATCCAAGCGACAGGAGCTGACCGCCTCTGAGTTGAAAATGAAGCCTTCTGCCAGCTTTAGCAATCACTCCCAGGGTGAGAACCTTTCCAGAGAGCCTGGAGTGTGTCAGAGATCAAAGACTGACCAGGATCTGAAGAACATCTACAAGGTCCCTGAGACAATGGATGTCTTGGGAGAATCTGAGTGTGAAGTTGATGATGGGGTAGATAAGAAAGAGCTGGAAGCCTCTGCTGATATCCACGTGCTTGTGTCCTCAGCTGTTCATCTCAAAATTCGCCTCAACCACTACCAGTATTTGGTGCTGCTCAGGATGAAAGAAGTTCTGCAGACACTACAGGAGCAGCTGGCCCAGGATACCCAGGAGGTGACCGGATCTCCTTTGGAGCCCATGTCTGCTTGTGTGGGTGTAGTGTTCCACAGTGCTGAAGTGGCCCTGCTCATGAACCCAGTACCAGGGTCTGTGCTGGAGCCCAGGTCCCTTGACTCGGACACGACGAGCCTGATCGAGTCGGAGCTGTCACCTTCAGACAGCAAGGACGGGCTGACAGCTGAAGGAAAGGAGCTGAAGTCAGAGACCAGTTCAGAGAAGGGACCCTGCAGCCCCTCAGAGGTCTCAGAGAACAGTGGCATTGAACAGACAGGTACCAGTGGCACCGGTGCCCCTCTGGAGAGGCTCCCCAGATCTGCAAGTGACGGAGCTCTGGGTGCAGCTCCGCGCAGTAAGAGCATAGAGGAGAAAGGTTTGGTAGAGGAAGCACATGAAGCTGTGGAAGCCCTGGTTGTAGAAAGGCCAGCAGAGACCAGCAGCCATCCTCAGAGCCCTCCTGCCCTCCCTTCTAGCCCCACCTTGGACACACAGCCCTCAGGCAGGGGAAGCGTTGCTCTCAACGGGCAGGCAGAGCTCATCCCTCTGAAAAACATAGAGGTGGACTTATCCAGTGCACTGCACATCACTAAGGATGCCACGAAGGAAGCTCTGCATGTGACCATGGACCTCACCAAAGAGGCCATGTCTATAACAAAGGATGCTCTGAGCCTGAGCAGGGAGAAGATGACGTCCACCATGCAGAAAATGCTCTCCCTGCCCCCAGCCAAGTGAGTGGAACATCCGCCTGTGCCTTTAGCTGGGATGCGAGGGAAATGTAGGCCAGCTGCTGCCCTTCCTTCCATGTCATTGATATTAGAGAGATCTTCTTCTCCTGGGGGCGGTCCAAGTGTACTAGAGTCTGACTTGCAGGTGTTCAGAGTCCAGCCCAGTATCAGTGCAGTCACAGAATGCAGTGGGCTGGAAGGGACCCTCCCTGTCCAACCCCCTTGCACTCAGCAGGGACTTCCCCAACTAGATCAGGCTGCCCAGGGGCCCACCCAGTCTGATCTTGAATGTCTCCAGGGATGGAGCCTCAACCACCTCTCTGGGCAGCCTGTTTCCGTGTCTCACCACCTGCACTGTGCAGAGCTTCCTCCTGATGTCCAGCCTAGATCTGCCCTGCTGCAGGTGCTCTGGAGGTGAAGCTGTTTGCCCTGATCACCTCTGTTCTTGCAGGGACCCTGTGCCCAAGGCAGAAGAAGGAGCAGTGACCCCGGGTGGGGGCGGCAGTAGCCGCCTGCGTTTCTTCTCGGTGAGGAGGAGCCCATCCCAGCACTCCTTCGAGTGGCCCTGGGCAGACGGGAGCGGTGCTGAGGACAGGCTGTCAGTGGACAGCGACGGCAGCGACGGCTTCGTGCTGCTGACAGACTCCGGTGAGTGGGGCTGGGCCTGGCCGGGGCTCCTCCGGAGGCAGGCTCCAGCTGCGGGCAGCTGTTCCCTGCCCTGTTCGTGTCACTTTTTGAAGGCCATGAGCAGTTCACCCCCAGGGTCTCTCCCTGCTTTGATAGATTCCTGTCCTTTTGTGATGGTTTGGGAGNATGGGATGTGGGGAGGAATCCCTGCACTCACAGCGGTGGTGAAGTCCTTGGGCTGCACTAGAGCAAGGATGGGAACTGCCTGCAGGAGGGTGGCTGGCATGGAGGAGAGGTGTAGGAAGGATTTCACTGGAAGGTAGTTAAGCTCTGGCCCAGGCTGCTCAGGATAGTGGTGGAGTCCCCATCCCTGGAGGGGTTTCAAAGCCTTATAGATGTGGTGCTGAAGGCCATGGTTTAGTAGGTTGATGGTTGGACTCAATGACCTTGGAGGTCTTTTCCATCCTTACAGATTCTGACTGGCAGGGACTGGGTGCACTGAGCATTGCAGTGCACAGCTTGGCTTCAGCTCTGGATTGCTCATGCTCACCTGAGGAGCTGCAGACAGTCCCCCAGAGCATGCTGTAGGCTCCTGGCCATGAGATTCAGGCAGATTCTGAGACCAGTCCTGCTGAAAACCAGGAAAAGAAACAAGCTCAAGTTGTTGTTCCTTCCATTTCAGAGTCCAGCCTGGACCCTCTTCCCTCAGGGCATCTTCCTCAGGTCCCCAGTGACACAGGCAGCAGAGCAAGCTTAGTGGGTGAAGAGGAGGGGGCAGTGTCTCCTGAAGTGAGCAGCTCAACTTCACAGAGCGAAGACCCCAGCCTTCAGCTGGTCAGTTCTGTCTCTTCTCACTCCCATGGCTCTGAGGGAATCTGGAAGCAAATCCTGTGGGAATGTTTGTTTTACTGAGTGACCTGTCCCTGGCTGTTCCAGGTGTCTGTCCTGGTACTGAAGATGAGGGAGGTGAGCTGTGGCATCGAGGCTCAAGGTGATGATTTGTCTGTTGCTGTGCAAGTGATGAATGTGACCCCAGAGCAGCTGAGCAACGTTGGCATGTGGCAGTACCTGCGTGGCTACCTGGGTGAGTCTCCTGGGCTTACAGATGGCCTTTGTACTGGTCACCATCAGGGACATTCCATTGCAGTGGTGCTGCAGTGGTGACATGCAGTGTGAATAGTGTGGGATGTGATCTGAGGGGAGGGACATGACTGCTAAAGAGTTTCCCAGGTGCCAGCCCATCCAAGCTCTGTGGGGCCCAGAGATCATTGCTGGGCTTTTTGGAACAGCTGCTGGAAGAGCATGAAATGGACTAAGAGTGAATGAAGTGATCTGGGAAACCTGTGAGGTTGTTCTGAGCATAGTACTCCCTCCCTGGAGGTGTTCAAGGCCTGGTTGGATGAGGCCTTGAGGAACCTGGTTTTTAGTGGGAGATGTCCCTGCCCATGGCAGGGGGTTGGATCTGGATGATCTTTGAGGTCCTTTCAAACCCAAACCATTCTGTGATTCTGGGCTTGCATGCTTCCCCAGGGCTAAAATTGAATTCAGACCCAAACCAAACAAAACAAAACCCACTCACGAAATCACAGAAGCAACCAAATCCCCCCACAAAAAAAACCAAACCAAGCCAGCCCAGCTGCAAAAGAAACTGAAACCAAAAGTGATAAACACCCAGAAGCTGCAAAGCGACCACAGGGGCTGCGCTGGGACCTCTGCCGCCCGCCACAGTTCCGCCTCTGGCCACAAGAGGGCAGTGTGGGGCGAAGTGTGGAGGGCCCGGGAGGGACTGGGCGGCTCCGGGGCCAGCTGCGGGGCGGCCCCGGGCCCTGCCGTGGGGAGCCGGGGGCGGCTCTTGCATCTGCAGAACCAGGACTGGTTTTGAAATGCGCTGAGGAGGTGAGAGGGAGGGGATGGGTGTGGGGGCTGTGGTTTGAGTTCTTGCGGCATCCTCTGCAGTGAGGTCTTTGTCCCGCAGCTGCGGGAGGTGCGGGTCCGGAGGAGGCTGCAGCCCCCGAGGCCGGCAGGAGCCAGCCGGCAGTGTGCCTGCGCTTCGAGCTGGGTCCTGCCGCTGCCCTGCGCTCACCGCTCGCTCTCCAGAACGGCTTCCTCCAGCTGCTGCTCCACACCTACACAGCAGAGCTCCTCATGTCCTTCCTCACCAACCTGGGCCCCTTCCTTGAGGATGAAATCATTCCAGAGGTGATCCCCATGGAGATAGAAGTTGTGGATGCCAAAATCACGTTGAAGGTGGGTGTATGCCATGCCCCCCAGCATGGCAGCCTAGGCAGAGCTGACCTCCAAGGTTCTTCTTCAGAAAGGATGCTGTGGGGGTGCTGCAGGATTCTGCAGAGGTCCTGTTTCCCTGACACACCTTTGTTTTGCTTCTAAAAAAAAGGGCTGAAGGAGTCTCAGTGGAAGTATTGAGTGCTCAGGTGGTGGAGAAATGGGAGCCTGATATTCAGGTTCTCTCCTTGGCTTTATTGCTGAGCTGTTTTGCAGAGTCAAGGGGAAGAACTTAACACCTCTGCCTCCGAGTGGTGCTGTGGGGTGGGAAATATTTGACCTTTTCTCTAGGGAATTCCAGGTGGAAGCCATGAGGTGAGAGCAGGACCGTGTGTAGGAGGGGGACACTGACTAACCATGGTTTAGAAGCAGTGGTTTGGCTCTGCTGGCAGGCAGGCCCCAGTGGTGCTGCTGTGCAAAATCTCCAGACTGAAAGGATGTTGGCTTTTTATTTTTGGCTAAGGGACCTTGATCTGACCCAGGACTTTGTAGGAAGACAATTGTAGGAGCAGCTGTTCGGGGTGATGGTTGTGAGCCTCTCCTCAGCCTTTACTCCAGATATTGACAGGCTGCCCAGAGAACTTGTGGGGGCTCCAAGCCTGGAGGTGTTCAAGGGTGGGTAGGATGGGACCTTGAGCAGCCTGCTGTAGTAGGAGGTGTCCATGTCTCATAGCAGGGGATTGGAACTGGGTGATCTTTAAGGTCCCTTCCACCTCAAGCCTCTCTGTGGTGTGACAGGAGCTGGCTCTGCTCCGTGGCAGTGCTCTGTGCTTGCACAGAGCTTTGTGGCTAAGCCCAGGCCCTTCCTTCTGCTGTGTGACCTTGGTGAGCCATGGCAGTGCTGCCAACACCACTGCTGTGCAGACTGGGCTGGGGAGAAGCCTTTGCCAGAACTGGCACAGAGTTCATCTCTGCTGTGTCTTTTGCAGGATGACAGCCCCCAACTGTACCCAACCTCCCCTGGCCCTGTTCCTGTCACCCTGGCAGTGGATCATGTTGTGGTGCGGCGCAGGGACGATGGAGTCTTCTACCTGACAGGTCAGCAGTGGGCTTGGGTTCCTCTGCCCTGCTCCCCCCCAGGCTGTGCTGGAGGTTGAGTGCTGTGCTGTGCTCTGCCTGTGGCTGAACCATGCTGGGGGATGTGCCCTGCTGTGAGGCCTCTGCTCTGCAGGCATGGGGTGGATCTGCCTGCACATAGCACCCAGCCCCTGTGGCTCTCTCCCCTGTCCCTGCCTCTCTGGTTCCTGCTGCTTCTGTTTGCACAGCACATTTGGTACCCGGGGCAGAACAGGTTAATATGTGAACTGGCAGCTTGAGTTCATGCTTGGTGTTCCCTTCAGCTCACACAGGACTGATTGCTGCTTCTGCCCTTCCTTCAGCTCCTCTGTTAGCAGTGGGAATGAGAGAAGCTGTTTGTCTCCTTTTAAAAAGAGGGAAAAAGAAGAAGAGAAAAGTTAAAGTGTTTTTTGTCCTGTTGTGTTCATGTCCCCACCTGAATGTTTGCTGTGCTTTGCAGCTCCCCAAGGGCAGGGGAAGCAGGAAGAACCCGTGTCAGCTCCTCAGGAGCAGAAGGCCCCTCTGGAGAGTGTCCCAGCAGCACAAGGACTGCAGGTGAGTCACTGCTGCCTGTTCTGCACAGCTGGGGCTGGCTGCAGGCTGAGCAGTGGAGTCTTCTGTCTTGGTTTGCAGTCCCTGGCAGGGGAGGTGTGCTGCACGGGGGCAGTGCACACAGCGGCCTGCACCTCCTCTGCCTGCACTCTGGGAAGCAGGAGTGCCTGGCTCAGGGGAAGCTCTCTTGCTGCCTTTCAGAAGTCTGTTGGCTTTTCTGACTGGGTCCATTCCCTCCCCTTGTGTCCTTTTCCTTGTTAGAAGGGGAGATTGAGACCGGAGAGTGAGTGTGGGGAGACACTGGCCCAGGTTGCCCAGGGAGGCTGTGCATGCGCCCTCCCTGGAGGTGTTCAAGGCCAGGCTGGATAAGGCCTTGAGCAGCCTGGGCTGGTGGAAGGTGTCCCTGCCCATGGTAGGGGGTTGGAGCTGGATGAGCTTTGAGGTCACTTCTAACCCAACCCCTTCTGTGAATCTGTGGAAAAAAAAGAGCCATCAGGAGGTTCCCACAGACAGAGCTGTTTTGCCAGGCAGTTTCCAGCTGCTCAGTGTTTCTGCTGTTTGCTTTCAGCTTCCTTCCACTTTGATCCCTGTGTCTGCAGTTCCTCCCCAGCCTATGCTGAAAACCAGGCTGCAGGTTTCAAAGTACAGCTCTGCTGAGCACCTGCTGTGGAGAAACACAAACTGAGCAGCACTGTGGCTGCCCAGCTGTGGCACTGGCCTGGCACCCTGGGCTCTGTTCTGCAGTTGCTGGCACATCCACTCACTTCTCTTCTGCACTTAGTGCAGACTTTTCTCTTCTTCCCACTCAGAGCCTCTTGTGACACAGAGCCCTGACTTGCAGCACAGGAGCATCACAGCAGCTTAGCTCAAGTTTGCTTTCTGGTGTTATTGAACTGAACAAAGGCAGAATTCCTGAGTAAAAATATTTCTGAGAGCCCAAGGAAAACTATCCCTGTGCCACAGAGCTGCAGTGGGATCTCCCTGCAGTGTTTGAGGAGACAATTCACTGTGGTCATGGAGACAGGCAATAGGAATGCCAGGAATCTGCTTGCTGCAGCTGGCACCTTAATTTGAACAGCTCTGTGGAAGTGCCTCAGGACCCCTTGCTGAAGAAGAATGCAGGTCAGAGCCAAGGATTTGTCCTCCTGATTTTTTTTTTTTTTTTTTTTGGTGTGTGTGTGCCTCTTCAGCCAGAATCAGCCTAGCTGCCTGGGGGGGTACCTTGCCCCCTGCAAGGCATCAGTGGCAGTTTGTGATGTTGTCAGTGAGCTCTGTGGGGCTGTGACCCAGACTGGAGCTCATCCCTTTGAGCAGATCAGTGTTTGGCTCTGCCTTGCTGCAGAGCTTTGGGAAGTCCTGCTCTGACTCTCCTCTCCTCATCTCCTGTACTTACAGCAAGTGCCAGAGCTGCAGAGGGAGCTGCAGGCCGTGAGGATGGCCCTGGCAGAAGCCAACCTGGACAAGGCTCGCCTGCTGCAGGAGGTCAGGAAGTACAACCCCCTCTTTCAGCTCTGACACCGAAGGAGTTGAGACCTCCACCAGCACTACAGCAGCCACTTTGATTCTGCAGCTGCTGCATGGACCAACCCCCTGGAGACTGCTGACCTCAGCCTGGAGCCAGCTGGGATGGCAGAGGGGAGGGAGAAGGGGAGGGGGGCCTGGCTGAGTGGCAGGGGAGGAACGAGGAGGAGCTGCCTGTCTGGAGCCACTTTCCTCTGTCCTGGCAGTGTGGTGCTGCCTCTGTCACTGAACCAGGGCAGTGGTCAGCCTGCAGACAAGGCCAGAAGTTGAGGGACACATCTGTGGGTGGTAGTGACTGAGCTTTCAGCTCCAGCTGCCATGAAGACATCTGGGGGTGGCTCTGGGTTGGGGTTTCTGCCTCTCTTAGCCCTGCATTGTTGTGTTTGTGAGCACTGAGCCTGGGCCTAAGCATCTTTGATCAGAGATGTTGGGGTGTGGGTCAGAAAGTGCTGACCAGAGCAGAGGGCACACTTGACTGCTCTCCACGGGGTAGCTGCTGGGTTAAGCATGGTTTCTACTCCTGCCTTTGCTGGAGCTGCTTCCCTGAAGAAGAAGGAGGCTCTGTGGTCAGGGACTGACTCAGCTGATAAAGGAGTGTGGAGGGCAAGGGCAGCCCCAGTAATGATGAGCTAAAAACTAACTGAAGTTAAAAGGAAATGGAATTTCTGAAGTGCAGGGTCAGAGCCACTGCTGGAGCCAGGCTGGCAGGAGGGCTCTGAGCTGTGCTCTGGGCCATTTGGCACTGGGGCTGTGGTCTCCTGGGCAAGGTGCTGCAGAAGGGAGCAGCTGTGAGGGGCAGTTGTGATGGAGTCTGTCACAGAGCAGAGCTTGCTTTGTGCTCTGACCCAGGGGGTGACTTCCAGCCCCTCTCTGTTACAGATGAGCACAGGTCCCCTCAGGTCACATGCAGCATCTTCACTGCCTGGAGCTGCTTGGGTTTTGTTGTCTTGGATCTGGGTTTGTGCAGCTCTTTGGTGCTGGTGTTAGTGTGCTGCTGCCAGGGGGCAGCTGCCAGGCTGTGCTGGGAGCAGTGGCAGGTTGTGTCTGGGTCTTCTCCAGCAGCCAGGTGCCAACGTTGCTGGTCTCAAGGCCAGACAGTCCCTGCTGTGTGCTTCCCTGGACAGGATTTTTCTGTGTGTTTTGGTGGTTCTCTCCCTGGCAGCATCCCCCCCCCGGAGCTGTAGCTAAGGTAACCCAAGGTCTAACCCTGCTGTGCAAGGAGCAGCCTCTGCCTTGCAGGTCACAGAAGCAGCAGAGACTTTGGGAGTTAGGTTTGGTTTTCCTGGTGTGCTCTTCTGCCCTTGTCCCTGTGCCCAGATGTGGAGCTGTTGAATGCTTCCTGAGATCAGTTCTGCTCTGGGAGAGTGGGGACATCTTGCCAGTGCTAGGCCAGGTGTGAGGGCACTGCTCTTGTGCCCCATCCCCTGCCCAGCACAGCCTCTGATGGGACAGGTTCATGGCACTGTGCTAGGAGCTGACCTAGAGCAGCCTGCCAGGCCTGGCCCCAGAGCAGAATGCTCAGTGTCAGATTTGCTTCACCACTGCTGCCTTGGGTGTGGAGCTCTGCAGCAGGAGCTACAGCTGCCACCTGAAGTGACCTGCTCTGGCTGGGAGCAGCTAAGGAGCAAGAGGCAGCACAGAAGCCACCTCCATCTGAGCAGCTCATGAAGAACCACCACAGCCTCCCCCCCAAAGCCCACAGCAGCAAAGCTGAGTTTGTAGCCCACCCTTTGTGCTCCTGTGCTTGCTCCCACACAGTGTGGAGCCAGGAGTGCTGCTTGCCTTAGTGGGAGGGCAGGGCTGGAGGGCAGGGCTGTTCTTCACTGTTAGTCACTGGATAGATGGAACTGGGGAGGGGTCTTTGTTCTTTTTCAGGTGTGTCCTGGGGGGTGTCCAGCTTCATTTCAGACAGCTTAGGAAGTGAGTGGAGGGAAGGAGTGGTCTGGAGTCACCTTGCTGTGGCACCTCCTTCCTGCTCCCTCCACTGCTGCAGACTGAGCAGGGCTGGGGCTGGGTTGTTTGCAGTCCATTTCTTGCTCCAGCAACTGCAGCCAGCTGGTTTGGGTTGGAAATTGAAGCTCTCCCGTGGCTTTGTTCTGAAGTGCTGTGGACAAACCCCAGGGCCTTCCTGCAGGGCACACATCTGCCTCCCCACCACAGCAGAGTTTACTCCATAAAGCCTTTTATTTAAGGACTTTGTGTTGTGATGAGAGCCAAACTTGTCCTTGGTGCACCCACCACAGCTTTACCCTGGGAGTGCATCTGGCCTCAGCATCTCCTAGCTGGAAGGTGCTGACAGGGCCCTGCTGTGTGTGCAGCTGAGTGGCCTGGAGCTGGGGGCAGCACTGGAAGCTATTACAGTTTAGTTTCCACTCCTGCATTTATTGGTTCTGTGAACCATGACAAGAAATTAAACTGCTGACCTCCTTCCAGGCTCAGGCTTTATTTCTTCTCCCCCTTCCCCTCCCTTCTTGTCCTGTTTTCTAGACAGCTCCACAAAGCTGGCTCTGGGAAGTGGAGACTGCAGATGATGCTAATGGGACAACCCTGCCCCAGGCAAGGGGAAGGTTCAGGAATGTGCTGGGGTTGGTTGAGAGGCAGCAGCAGGCTCTGCCCTCCCCGACACTGCACAATGAGCACCTCCCAGCAAGGCTATGAACATACAAATTTAATGTACAAAACCAAACACTGCTTTGCACCTGGGCCACAGAAACGCCTTGGGGGGAGCACTGGAGGCCTTGAGCATTCCTCCTCCTGCTCTGCTGAGGCAGAGGGGCCCAAGCCTCCAGCTCAGGGATGTGGCTCCTGCCCAGTGCTGGGCTCCCAGGGCAGACCTCAGCAGGAGCTCCAAGCTGCAGCTCTGCTCCGAGGGGCACAGCAGGAGCAGTTTTCACCTCACTGGAAGATGATCTTCTTGTACTTGGAGTTGGGGATCTGTCCTCGAGCCTTCAGCCTCCTGACAGCCTCCCGCATGTGCTTGGGCTGCAGAGGGGGCAGCTCCCCCCACTTCTCACACACGTCCAGGGCTGAAAATATTACCAGGGGCTGCCTGAGCAGGGCAGCTGAGCCCAGCCCAGCCTGCTTCTGAGGGTTAAAGGGAACAGGCACTATTCAGGGTTAACAGACAGGAGTGAAACTGCTCTGGGGGCATCAATGCCAGTGCAGAACAAGCTGCTGTAAGGCACTCAGCTCCTGTGGACTCTGCTGGTTTGAGTCCTGCAAGAACTCAGGACCTGAAGCCACCCCTGGGCTGAGGTGTTTTGAGGTGATTGTGCACAACAGTGACAGGAAGCTGCAACACCCAGTGCCTGTCACTTACAGGGAGCCTTGTTCCTGCCTAGGACAGGAAGCAATTAATGACCTGGAACACTTAATGAGCAGTGAAGCTGCTTGTCCAAACCTCCCCAGGCACCACACAGCACTGCAGCCAGCAGCACGACTGCATCAGCCTGGTTATGGAACAGACCTTGGAGCTCATCCAGTCCAGCCATGAGCCCAGTGTGGCCAAGTCACAACTGAGCCACAGCTCTGGGGGACCTTGGCCATTGCTCCAGGCAGCCTGGGCCAGGCCTTGACAACCCTTCTGGGGAAGAAATTGTTCCACCTACCCTGTGGCTACTTGCGGCCATTTCCTCTAGTCCTGTCACTTGTTCCTTTGGAGCAGATCCCCACCCCCCCCTGGCTCCAGCCTCCTTTCAGGGAGCTGCAGAGAGCAATGAGGTCTCCTCTCAGCCTCCTCTTCTCCAGGCTGAACCCCTGCCAGCTCCCTCAGCTGCTCCTCCTCAGCCCTGTTATCCAGAGCCTTCCCCATCTTTGTTGCCCTTCTCTGGACCTGCTCCAGCCCCTCAATGTCCTTGGAGTGAGAGGCCCTAAACTGAGCTCAGCACTGGAGGTTCTGAGGGCCCCAAGGACAGCGAAAGAAGGGTCCAGGCTTGTCCCAGGTCCTGCTGTGCTGCAGGCAATGTTGACCCTGTGCTGTTAACTCTTCACTCACCTTCTTCAACCACCTCCCCAACGAAGACCTTGGAAATGCCTGACATGGCAATCACCACGTTCTGAGAGACTGAGGTGCCAGTGATGGACTGGATCAGCTGGGCAAGAGGAGAGGCAACTGAGGGCAGGGCACACAGCAGCAATGGAACATTTGAACTCACACCTAGCAGTTACAGCCTGTGAAACACCACCCCAGGGCTCCTGAAACATGTAGCCCAGCTGCAGACCCTGTACCAGTCACAGCTCCCTTTGCCTCATGCCCCTCTAGGCCACCATTATTTAAGGTGAGCTCCACCTTAAGCAGAAGCCATGTGAGGGGAGCAAGCCAGGCCATAATGGGCTAACCTGTTCTGATAGTGGCCTCAGCCACGGAGGGGGCTGAGAGGCAGCTGGAGGGGGGAGCACCACAAAGCCACCTCATGGCATGCAAGTGTCAGCCTGCTTGCACTGCTCAGCCTGTGCCTGTGTGCCCTGAGCCCTACCCGCTTGATGGCAGCCTTGGGGAAGGCTGAGCGCCGATACATCTCGTAACGGTTCAGCTGCTCCTCGGAGAAGGAGGAGACCAGGATCCTGCAGCAGGAAGAATGGATTGCTTACAGCAAAAAAATCCACGTCTGAAGCTCTTCAGGCCGCTGTAACAGTCCCACAAAGCCCTTCAGCCATCCCAAGCCTCCCGCAGAACACAAATGACCTGGATGGGAAAGGTCCCCGTGGTGCCCGCTCAGGACCTGGCATGGAGCCGCGGCCATGGTTACCTACAGGCCCACAATGGATTAAATTACTGCAAACCCCATGCAGTGCCCCGGCCAGCAGCGGCCTCCCCGGCACTCACTGCATCTTCTGGATCTCGTCCTCGTCCACTTTCTGCTTTTTCTCCTTTCTCTCCTTCAACTCCAGCTTCACCTTCTTGGCCGCTGACGGCTGCAGGCTGGGGTCCTCCCCGTCCACCGCCTCGCCCTCCGCGTTCCTCACCTAGTCGAGAGCGCAGCGTTCGGCTCAGTGACCCCGCGGGACGCCGCTTACCGCGGACCGGCCCCGGCCTCACCTCCCCGTCCAGTGCCTCCGCCTTGGGCTCGCCGCCCTCGCCGCCTTCTCCCGCCTCGCCTTCTCCCGCCACCTCGGCGGCGGCCGCCGGCTCCTCCTCCTCCGCCGCCGCCGCTCCATCCCCCGACGGGGACGAGGCCGCGGGAGGCGGCTCCTGGTCGGCGGAGACGGCAGCCCCGAGCTCCTCCCGGCCCGGCTCGCCGGGGTCCGCCATGCCCTCCCCGCAGCGCCGGCGCCGGCTGATGACGCAGCGGCGGCAGCCGGCAGGGGCCAGGGCGGGGCGGAGGCTGTCTCCATGACAACGGGCCCGTGGCGGCCGGGGAGGCCTGGGGCGGGCTGGCACACGAGAGGCTGTGAGACGGGGGACGTGGCCAGACCTCGACAGTGGTTCCTTCTAACAGCTCGTGCTCTGGCAGCAGGGAGCAAGGGTCAGGCTGGGCAGAGTGGGAATCCCTGGTGCCCGTGTCCCCATCTGCCCCAGCCCCTTCTCAGCCTCTGGATCCCCTCCGCACTGCTCTGGTTCTTTGTTGTGCTGTAAGGCAGGGTAACATCAACACAGGACTGCAGGGTTTGTGCTGGCAGGCAAAGTCCTGGAATGCCTTTGGCAAAAGGTGCTAAAGAAGTGCATTTCAGGAGTGCCTGGAATTATCCTCCTGGAAAACTGCTGGAGCCAGCCCATGCATACAACTCTGCCAGGGCTCAGCCTGCTGAGGTCCTGTTCGGGTGACCCAGCTGGCTACATGTGGGTTAGCTGTGAAGCTCCCTTAGGGCATGTGGTGGGTAACGACTGCTGAGCCTGCCTGGGGCCTTCCCTGGGCAACAGTTGTGAGGTTAGCAGGAATTGGTAATGCCAGAGGGGGAACTCCGGCAGAGGCAGCTCCTCGCTGTGCCTCCTTCTGTACATGCATTTCTCCTTTAGATACATCCTCCTTTAGATGCATTCCTCCTTGGTACATATCTGCCTTTACATACATTCCTCCTTTACATACGTCCTCCTTGATGCACTTCCTCCTTTACAGACTTCTTTATATACATCCTCATTGATAAATAATTCTCCTCTGCACACCTCTTCCTTTGCATACAGTATCATTTCCATACATTCACTCTCCTGATGCATTCCTCTCTCACACAGGGCCCGTTACATACATTTCTCCTTTCAATACACTCTCCTTTACATGCACTCCTCATTTAAACACATTCTTGCTGTATACACATCCTCCTTTACATCCCTCCTCCTTCACTCGCATTCCTCCCTTACCTCCATCCCTCTTTCCTACACATCCTTCGCCTGCTCCCTCTGCACTCTCACCCCTGTAAGCTTTACACCCAGCTCCTCCAGCCTATTATAAACTCGGGAAAGTTCAGGATTTGACCCAAACCCGCCCATTTCCCCTTGCCACACATGCTGCAATCCCACACTTTTAACTGTCCCCGCGTACAACAAATAAAATAACCCAAAACCAGCCCAAAATGGAGCTGGTGCCAAGACCCCGGGACGAGAACTAGCCCGTGAGGGGGCGGAGCCTGAGGAATGGGGGCGCGGTCTTAGACCCCCACCTCCCACACCGCCGGCTCCGCCCCCAACGCGGAATCCCCCTCCTCATTGGCCACGTCTCCTCAAGGCTCCTCCTGCTCGCCGAATCCACCTCTCCATTGGCTCCTCCCCCATAGACCCCGCCCCGGAAGCCCGCTCGGGGAGGGGGCGTGGCTTGGCGGGCGGGCGGCGGCGGCGGCGGCCGGGCCGGGCCGGGCCATGGGGAAGGAGCAGGAGCTGCTGGAGGCCGCCCGCACCGGGAACTTACCCGCCGTCGAGAAATTATTATCTGGGAAACGCCTCAGCTCTGGCTTCGGTAGCTCTGGAGGGGAAAGAGGAGGAGGCGGCAGCGGCTCTGGTGGGGGTGGCGGCGGTGGAGGCAGCGGNTCTCCTTTCTCTCCTTCAACTCCAGCTTCACCTTCTTGGCCGCTGACGGCTGCAGGCTGGGGTCCTCCCCGTCCACCGCCTCGCCCTCCGCGTTCCTCACCTAGTCGAGAGCGCAGCGTTCGGCTCAGTGACCCCGCGGGACGCCGCTTACCGCGGACCGGCCCCGGCCTCACCTCCCCGTCCAGTGCCTCCGCCTTGGGCTCGCCGCCCTCGCCGCCTTCTCCCGCCTCGCCTTCTCCCGCCACCTCGGCGGCGGCCGCCGGCTCCTCCTCCTCCGCCGCCGCCGCTCCATCCCCCGACGGGGACGAGGCCGCGGGAGGCGGCTCCTGGTCGGCGGAGACGGCAGCCCCGAGCTCCTCCCGGCCCGGCTCGCCGGGGTCCGCCATGCCCTCCCCGCAGCGCCGGCGCCGGCTGATGACGCAGCGGCGGCAGCCGGCAGGGGCCAGGGCGGGGCGGAGGCTGTCTCCATGACAACGGGCCCGTGGCGGCCGGGGAGGCCTGGGGCGGGCTGGCACACGAGAGGCTGTGAGACGGGGGACGTGGCCAGACCTCGACAGTGGTTCCTTCTAACAGCTCGTGCTCTGGCAGCAGGGAGCAAGGGTCAGGCTGGGCAGAGTGGGAATCCCTGGTGCCCGTGTCCCCATCTGCCCCAGCCCCTTCTCAGCCTCTGGATCCCCTCCGCACTGCTCTGGTTCTTTGTTGTGCTGTAAGGCAGGGTAACATCAACACAGGACTGCAGGGTTTGTGCTGGCAGGCAAAGTCCTGGAATGCCTTTGGCAAAAGGTGCTAAAGAAGTGCATTTCAGGAGTGCCTGGAATTATCCTCCTGGAAAACTGCTGGAGCCAGCCCATGCATACAACTCTGCCAGGGCTCAGCCTGCTGAGGTCCTGTTCGGGTGACCCAGCTGGCTACATGTGGGTTAGCTGTGAAGCTCCCTTAGGGCATGTGGTGGGTAACGACTGCTGAGCCTGCCCGGGGCCTTCCCTGGGCAACAGTTGTGAGGTTACCAGGAATTGGTAATGCCAGAGGGGGAACTCCGGCAGAGGCAGCTCCTCGCTGTGCCTCCTTCTGTACATGCATTTCTCCTTTAGATACATCCTCCTTTAGATGCATTCCTCCTTGGTACATATCTGCCTTTACATACATTCCTCCTTTACATACGTCCTCCTTGATGCACTTCCTCCTTTACAGACTTCTTTATATACATCCTCATTGATAAATAATTCTCCTCTGCACACCTCTTCCTTTGCATACAGTATCATTTCCATACATTCACTCTCCTGATGCATTCCTCTCTCACACAGGGCCCGTTACATACATTTCTCCTTTCAATACACTCTCCTTTACATGCACTCCTCATTTAAACACATTCTTGCTGTATACACATCCTCCTTTACATCCCTCCTCCTTCACTCGCATTCCTCCCTTACCTCCATCCCTCTTTCCTACACATCCTTCGCCTGCTCCCTCTGCACTCTCACCCCTGTAAGCTTTACACCCAGCTCCTCCAGCCTATTATAAACTCGGGAAAGTTCAGGATTTGACCCAAACCCGCCCATTTCCCCTTGCCACACATGCTGCAATCCCACACTTTTAACTGTCCCCGCGTACAACAAATAAAATAACCCAAAACCAGCCCAAAATGGAGCTGGTGCCAAGACCCCGGGACGAGAACTAGCCCGTGAGGGGGCGGAGCCTGAGGAATGGGGGCGCGGTCTTAGACCCCCACCTCCCACACCGCCGGCTCCGCCCCCAACGCGGAATCCCCCTCCTCATTGGCCACGTCTCCTCAAGGCTCCTCCTGCTCGCCGAATCCACCTCTCCATTGGCTCCTCCCCCATAGACCCCGCCCCGGAAGCCCGCTCGGGGAGGGGGCGTGGCTTGGCGGGCGGGCGGCGGCGGCGGCGGCCGGGCCGGGCCGGGCCATGGGGAAGGAGCAGGAGCTGCTGGAGGCCGCCCGCACCGGGAACTTACCCGCCGTCGAGAAATTATTATCTGGGAAACGCCTCAGCTCTGGCTTCGGTAGCTCTGGAGGGGAAAGAGGAGGAGGCGGCAGCGGCTCTGGTGGGGGTGGCGGCGGTGGAGGCAGCGGTAGCGGTGGTGTGGGGCACCCACTGTCCAGTCTCCTCAGGTGAGCAGGCTATGAAGGGAGGGGTGAGGGGCTGCGGGAGCGGGGAAGGGCTTGGGGGGTTGAGGGTGGAGGAGATGGAGGGTTTGGGAAGGGGGCTGTGAGCTTCAGGGCAAGGGGGAGGTTTGGGGGGGGTGGGGGGCAGGAGTGGGGCTTACGTGGGATAGGAGGAACAAACGTAAGGTAGTAGGGGCACGTAAGGTAGTAGGGGCACGTATAGAGCAGGAGGAGGCATGCATTGGGCGAAATGGGCATGTATAGGGGAAGAGGGGGCGTGTATAAGGCGGGAGGGGGCAAACAGGGCATATGGGGCAGGTATAGGGTAGGGGAGATATATATAGGGCAGGAATGGCATATGTAGGGCAGAAGGGGTGTATATATACGGCTGGAAGGAGTGGGAAAGGGCATAGATAGGGCAAGAGGGGCATATGTGGTGCAGAGGAACAGAGAAGCTGCAGGGCCATGGTATGGGAGATGAGGGGAAGTGGAGGGAGTGTGGCTCAATCCCAGGAGGGGAGGTATGTGGGGTTCAGGGTTGGAGGGTGTGAGGGGATGGACTGCTGTGGAGCTGGAAGAGAGGTGAATGGACTGGGGAGATTCAGGGTCATGAAGAGGGGGTGGTGTGTACAGGGCTGGGGGACCTGTGAGGCTTGGAGGGGCTGAGGTAGGAGGAGCTGTAGGGGTTTGGATGGACTTTTGGGGTGGAGCTTTTGGGTAGGAGGGGGGTGGGATACAGGGATGTGAGGGAGCCCTAAGGGCTTGGTGGTGTGGGCTGGAGCCCTGGGGGACATGGATGTGGGCAGCAGCACTGCCAGCGTGGAGGGACTGAGGCAGTCAATCCCCTGGGGCTCTGGGTCAGTCTGGGCCAAAGGAGGGGACGAGTTAGGTGGGAATTGAGGACCAAGAGGCTGGGATGAAGTGTTTCAAGCAGGCTGTGAGGAATGTGGGGTACACAGGATGTGAGAGTGGGCTGAAGGAGCCTTGAGGGTTTGGTTCTGCCTGTGGGAAAGGAGTACTGGAGGAGTCTGATGGTGGATCCCCTCCGACTTGTGTGCCCCGAGGCAAGGAGCAGCAGAGGCTGGGAGAAGAGAGGAAGGTGTCTGGAGTGGGTGCTGCCAGCACTGGTTGCTGCCGAGTGCTGTTGTGTCCCCCAGACCCAGTCTGCTGCAGGCTCCAGGGCTGTGGGTGCTGCTGATCTCCATCAGGAGCTACAGACTGGTGCAGCTGGGAGAATGTGGTGTGTTTGGAGCAGGTCAGGGTGCTGGCAGAGGCTACTGCCTGCAGCCAGGGTGAGGGGAGCTGCTGGCTGGGTCTGCTGGGGCAGGAGGTGCAGCTGGGTGCTGGCCCAAGTGCCCTCCCCTTCTGCTGTTCCCTGCTCTCACCCTTCCCTGGTGATTTCCATGGCTCCTGTAACACCACTCTGCTCCTGCTCCCAAATCACTGCTGGGGTCTAGAGGTCAGCTGTGCTGTGCTGGGGGCTGCAGCTGGAGTCATGGACATTTGCTTCAGTGTTTACAGGGCTGGGTGGTGTCGTTTGCTCTGTTCTGAAGCTTTTAGGTTTTTGTTGGTTTTTCTGCTCTCCTTGTTTTTGGTATCCTGCTGCTGCCTTTCTGGAGTTGTAGCTTTTTTTGCCATCTCAGAGTCTGTGCAGGACATGCTTCTGTCCACAGTGGGACAGGGAGAAGAGATCTGTGCCCTGTGCTGGGTGGCACTGTCACTGCACCACTGGATGTTTACAGGGCCATGACTTGCCCATTTGTGGCCAGATCTGATTCATTTTTCCTTTCACTTGCCCTTCCTGGAGCTGCTGCTGCTGCTGCTCACAGAGCCAGACAGCAGAGACCCTCTGGAGCCTCCTTGCTGCATCCGTTTGCTCCTCTGAGCTGTAAATCTGCTCTCAGGTCAAACTGAATTCTCTCTCATCAATCACTCTGGGCCCTTGCTTGAGTGGGAAATCTCTGCCCACTTGAGGCTGAGGAGCTGGATGTACCTGCAGGGTGTTCAGATAAGGTGGAGAGGCTCAGTGGAGTTAAGCACACACCCTGAGTGCTGCCAGTCCTGATGCCAGTGGCTGAGCTGAGCTCTGCTCAGCACAGAGTGCTGCCCACAGGACCTTTCTCCTGGCGAGGCTGATCGTGATGCCAGCTGCTTTGTGGAGAGGGCAAGCTGCTTGGTGTCTGCTTTTTCACATCTGGGCATGGTCTTATGTGTGGATGTGCACCTAAAGGGTGGTGAATGTCACAGCTGTCACTGGTGGCTGCTGTGTCCATCAGCTGCCCTAACTGACTCTGTAAGGATCCCTCCCTCCCGCCAAACTTCCCAACCCCTGAACCTTTTCCTCCTGACTGCTGAGCTCCTGTCAGGCTCTTTGCATGCTCCTGGCTGTAGCTCTCCTTCTGGAAGTGCTTTGGTGTTCCCAGCTTGGAAGTCAGCACATCCTGGACTTGCTGTGTGAAGTCTGCTGCAGCCTCCCTGGGCTTACAAGAATTTCCTTGCCTACCCCATGCAAGTGCTGATCCCAAAGTGAACACAGAATGGCTTGGGTTGGATAAAGCCCTCTGAGGTCACGGAGTCCAACATTCCACCCCACACCACTGTGTCCCCAAGTGACATGACCACATGTTCCAGGGACAGTGACTCAAGCACCTGCCTGGATAAACCACTGTGATGTGATCCCTGTGCTGAGCAGCTCCTCCAGCTCGGTGCTGCAGGTGTCAGGCAGTGACTGAGGAGAGTCTGCTCTTACTGTGCTTTCTGATGGCTTCTGTCACCTTGTGGAGCTTCAGTTTCAGGTTAAATGCCTCCACCTGAGAAGATTTTGGCTGCTGCTGTAGTGGAGGGGTCTGTGAGGAACAGCTGTTGAGCTCACCTGCAAGGAGAGCCTGATCAGAGGTCTGGGGAGCAGCTGGGACAAGCTGGGCAGTGTTCAGAGCTTTTCTGTAGCCTGGGCTGGATCCAGGTGACTGCTCAGGGTCCTGGGATGGCTGTGAGATGGCTCTGAGCCATGCAGGCTGTGCTGGAAGGTTTCTTGCAGCAGCAGACTAGCTACTTCACGTCCCCTTCACGTAAAACCTTGGATTCCTGGACTGGGTTTCCAGAGAAGGTTGCCAGGCTGAGTTTGAAAGTGCACCAGGACTGGGGTGATTGTCTTCTGCCCGTGTGCCAGCCTGTCTCTGTTGTGATCTGTTTCCAGCCTGCAAAGTGTGATGTTGACTCTTGCCCCAGTGCCAAGCCATTTGTTGGTGTTGTGTTCACCTCTGGAGGTGCAGGAGGCCTCCCCAGCACCTTCCCCTGTGGGTTCCCCACCTCCTGGGGGCAGGGAGGGGGCGCAGTGAGTTCTCCCCAGCACGGTGTTTAATTATAGCTGCCTTTGCCTTTCTGCAGCCCTGTAAAAATAACTTCAAGGGTTTGGAAACAGGGAGTGTGAAATCTTGTCTGCCTGACACTTCATGGAAAGTTAGGGATTGGCAAATTAAAGGGCCCTGGTGCTGGGTGGGATGCAGAAGACGCTGAGACGCTGCTTGGTGTCCACCCACCAACCCCTCCTGTCTGAGTCCAGCGTCCCAAGGTGTGCAACAGGTCAGCAGCCCCCTGGGAGCAGCTGTGAGGCTGAGAAGTGTTCTCCTAGATATCATGCTCAGATCTTCTTTTATCTTCCTGATGATGATGAGATTCAATTTGTAAATAAAACCCAGTAAGTACAGGCTGGAGAGGTGCCCAGAGCAGGTCACGGTGCCAGTGATGTGGCAGCAGTGAGCTGGTGCAGAGGGCCACAGTGCTGCACTTGGTGCCAGGTTGTCAAGGCTGTGGGATGAGGGTGGCCAGGGCTGGGGGATAGCTGCACTGGCTGTAGGCACAAGCCAGGTTACCTGAACTGTGGGCATGAGAATATTGACCAGAGGCAGAATGTGAGAGGTGAGGATTCCTTGCCCCTCAGCTGTGGCAGAGGAGCCTGTCCATGGTCACTGCTGTGTGTTTGCTGTCCTCCCTTCCCAAGACACCTCTGGGCAGCCAGCTCCTTCCTGGAGCCCCTTTTGTCTCCCCACCCTGCTGAAGCTGCTCACCCCTCTGGAGCTGTGTCCTGCTGAGGGAGCTGCTTGGGGCATCCTCCTGAAGGTCCTTCCAAGAACAGGCTCACAACCCCTGCCCGGGGCCAGCAGCTCTCAGAGAGTTCACTGCCCGCTGGGTTTGTTACCACTGCCATGTGAACTTTGTCAGAGGCTGAAGATCTTCTGCTTCCTGCTGTGATCATGGAGCTGAGCTCTGGGTGTGAGCAGCTGCCCCAGCTCCAGCTGGAGTCACCCATTCTGCAGGTCAGCAGGAAGTGAGATGCAAGTGACCCTGATAAGCCAAGGGAGGAGGAAAACAGGAACAGAATTAAATGAAAGCCTCTCCCCAGGGCCTGGCTGTGCCACCATAACAGCACTGAACAGGGAATAAACCCCAGTGAGAGGCTGATGTTGGAAGAGAGAAGGCAGAGGGCAGTTTGGAGGTGGTGGGGAGGGTGTGGAGTGGATGAGAAGTGGTGAGGGAGGGGAGAGGGAAGTGGGCGTCTGGCCTTGCCAAGGCAGATGGTGGGGCTTACAAAGAGGTGGTGGCTGCCAGGCTCTGGGGGAAGGCTTTGGCATCCTGCTGCCATCCACACAGCCTCTGGGATCTGCTTGCTGCATGTGACCATTGGGATCCCTTCAGGACCTGGAAGCCTGCTGAATGCCAGGCCCAAAGAAGGGCTGGTGCAGACCTCTCCCCCTTGCTGCAGTTTCAGGACGTTTCTCCTGTGCCACCAAGAGAAGCATTTCCTGCAGGGCAGTGACACTTAAAGACAACAGCAACTCAGTATAAGCACAGATTGATGCTGATGGGCAAAGGCAAGTCCAGAAATCCCAAATGCTATTGAATCCATGAGATTTTTCTGGGTTTTGGGGGCACTTCTGCAGACAGGCTGCAAAAAAGGGAAATAGCTGTTTTTTGAGGGTTGGGGTTTTTTTGGTTTTTTTTTTTTTGGTGGTGTTTTCTTTTATTGCTTCACTGGGAAGTTCAGGGCAGGAAGGAACAAACCAATCTGTGGCCTGAAATACCGAGCTGCATTCAGGAGGTTTTGCCAACAGCAGTAAGGGCTAAGTTGTGTCAAAGCCAAATCTGCAGGAAAAAAAGCTTTTAGTTGTCATCTTGGTGTGAAGAGGCTGCAGCTTTTTGTTGGGGAGAGGGGAAACTTGAGGCTGCTGCTGAGCCCCAGGTCATGTGTGTGATCTCCTCAAAGTCCCTCAGGGGGAAACTCCTGTGCTGTGGATCAGGACTCTTTGTGCACATCTGCTGTGGAAAGGGCTCAGTTGTTGCTGCTCAGAAGCCACAGCAATGTTCTGGTCCATTTGCAGCAGTTACTGCTGTGAGGGTTTCGTTTGGTTTAGGAAATGAGATGCTGCCACTTAGAGGAGCCTCAGAGAGCCCAGATGTGGTTAGAGCCAGGGAAATCATTTCTGTTTAAGTAAAGTGGGGCTTGGAGCTTGCTCTTGTCTGGCTGATTTGAGGAGCTGATTTCTCAGTGCTGCTCCTCCTGGTCCTCTGAATCCAGCGGCAGCCTCTCTGCTGCCCAGCGGCATTGGGGGAGACTCAGGTTGGAGATTTGGAGCAATTTCTTCACTGCAGGGGTTGTGAGGCACTGGAACCCTGGAGAGGTTTGAAAGGTGTTTGGGTGAGGAGCTGAGAGGCATGGTCTGACAGCTGTGTACAGATGTTAAGGTATGGTTGCCCTTGATGATTGTGAGGGTGCTGGAGCCTGGAGCAGGCTGCCCAGAGAGGTTGTGGAGGCTCCTTCTCTAGAGAGCTTCCAAACCCACCTGGATGTGTTCCTGGCTGGCCCTGCTCTGGCAGGGGGTTGGATTGGATGAGCTCCAGAGGTCCCTTCCAATCCCTACCATTCTGTGCTCTTAAGTTCTGTTCCAGCCAGGCAGCACAACCCATGGTTGTGTTCTGTGATTCCCAGTGGGAAGGGGGACCCTGCCGTAGCTGGGAAGAGGAGGAATTGTCCCCTGGGTGGTGGGGACCAGGCTCACCCTGTGCGGTCACCGCATCTGTGCCTGGCGATGTGGCCACATCCTGTAGTTAAGCGTCAGGTCCCGCAGCTTCGGCAGCGAGCAGCAACTCGGCTCCAAGGTCCAAGCTTCCAGGAGTGTGTCAAGGTGTAAAGAAAACATTTCCCTGTCTGCCTCTTCCCCGTAACAGGAAGCTGCTGCTGCTGCCTGGGGATGCAGCAGCGCTGCCCTGCAAACCGTGCCTGGGTCCGTCCCTCTCCTTGGTGCTGTCCCTACCCACACCCTGCGCTTGTGAGCTGCCTCCTCTCCCGCAGCTGCACTGCAGCCAGCAGAGCAGCTCAGATCTTCGTCGGCTGCCTCATCGCTGCTGGCAGCTCCCAGCAGGTCTGGGTGCCAGGGGTGCAGCGGCTCCTGTTTGTGTGAGCTGTGTTCTGAGCGCTCCTGTGCCCCATCTTCCTGCCCTGGGGCTGGCCCTGCTGCCAGCCTGTGCCAGGGTGAATCTCTCCAGCTGGCTGATCTAACAGAAAACTTTTGTTCGTGGGGCTGCACGGCTCTGTAATCTAGTGAGGGGGAGCTGCAGGAGCCTGCAGGTGACAGCACAGAGGAGCAGGATCTCCCCTTCCTTTTGCCTCTGAGAGCAGTGATCCTGCTGCAGCTCTCTCCCTGCAGTGGGCTGCCCAAACAGCAGGTGTGTGTGGAAGGGCAACTGCAAGGCTGGGGGACCTGGGTCCTGAGCTGCTCCAGCCAATGGAGGCTGTTTGGCAGAGAGCTGAACTTCCTGAGGATGAGTGTAGGAAACAGTGTTGGATGTGTTGGGAGCAGCAGAGCCAAGAGGCAGTGGAGTCTGTTCATGGCAGTGCTTTGAGTGAGGCTGGAGGGAAACCAAGCAGAGATGGAAGGCACAAGTGAGAGATGTGCATGGAGGTTACACCTGCCTGCATCCCAGGCCACAGGGGAGAGCCCTCTCCCAGCTGCACTTGGCTGAGGATTGGGCAGGTTCCTGGAGGCTGAGCTCCTTCCCTGGCAGTGCCCGAGGGGCTCCTGTGCAGGTTGGCAGCAGCTCGGGGGTGCCAAAGCCCCCCCTCCTCTGAGCCTCTCGCAGGAGCTTACTCCCAGCACAGCTCAGCCTGCAGCTCTGTGGGGACTGGTTGAAGTTGATGCTGCTGCCTGCACACTGCCTGACATCTGCTGGGTGCTGGAGATTTCTGGAGGGTGCTCTGCTGAGCTTTCCCAGGCTGTGCCCTCCTCCGCTCTGCTCCGTGGGTGCAGCTGTGGCTTGGCAGGGCTCCGGCTGCGGAAACCCTTTCAAGGTGAAGAGTCCTCTTGAGATGAAGGAGATGCCTTTGAGTAAGGGTGAGGGCCATTGCCTCTTGTCACTGACACAAAGTGTGAAGAACTCTGCCAGGATGGCACTCGCCCTGTCCCGGGAGCTGGCTCTGGAGGACAGCTTAGTCATGGAGATGAGAGAAATCCTATTTCACAGAGAGTGGTAAAAATAAAACTGTTGAGGATTGATTTGTTTCTATAGCAACAGACTGGAGAAGCTCATACAGCTGCTCCCTGCAGAAGGGAGAAAAAGCAGCAACTGAAATGTTAGTCCACCTGGGAGCAGCTGTCAGCAAGAGAACGATCTTGGGTAGACTGATAAAGGGGTGAAAGCTTCGTCAAAGGCAGAGGGCAGGGAGGTGAGAGCCATGCTTGGGAAGAGCTTGGTGCTGGGGTGTGAAGGTGCCCTCCTCTCTGTGCAGAGCCTGGGGAGCCTGTGCTGTGTCCTCAGTGCCCAAAGCTCTGCTTTCTGGGCTTCCCTGCCAGCCTCTGATGGGTGGGGAAATGAAAGGTTCCGCCTGAACATGAGGAGAAACTTCTTTGGCGTGAGGGTGCTGGAACCCTGGAGCAGGCTGCCCAGAGAGGCTGTGGAGTCTCCTTCTCTGGAGAGATTCCAACCCCAACCTCCCACCCCATTCCCCCATTGTGATCATTGTTACAGCTGAGATGGAATTATTTGCTAGGATAGAGCTGCAGTGACCTTGGCATTGCTTGAAGAAGTGGAGAGGTTTATCCCTGCAGCAGTCACTGAGCAGCCTGACCTGCACCCATCCACCCCTCCTGGGCACAAGATGTTAGGCTGCTGAAAGCAGCTCCTGGCTGTCCAACAGGGAAAGCCCAGGGCTGGGGGTTTGTGCTTTCAAACCTGTGGACAGAAATGTGTGAAGGGCTTAGGGATGTGTTCTCTGCTTGTCTGTTCCCAAGGGAAATGTGTCCCTTCCTGGGGAGCAGCAGAGCTGTGTGAGGCCACCTTGGCATGCTGGACAAAGTCAGATCTAGCAGATGGATAAAACAGAGCTGGAAGCCCAAGGTGCAGAGTGAACTGTGTGGGGAAGGGCTCTCTGCTGCCTGCTCTGCTCTTTCACCAGTGTCAGGGGTGCCTGCAGATGTCTGTGCCAGCTCCCAAGGTCTGGTACCTACCCTTCAGGCTGTGCCACAGCTCTTCAGAAGCAGTTAGCAGGGCAGGGCAGGGCCCTTCACTTCTGCTCCATCTTGTTTGCCTGGTGACTGACTCACATTGTTCAGCTCTAACTTATCTCTGCTGTGCAGATAGCACCCAGAAGTGATGACAACTTCAGAGCAGCTATCAAAGGTTTTGAGACGATTTACTGCCCCAACTAATCCCTCTCCTGCCTGCTCTTCAAGGGGCCAGATTTCACAGATGCTTCCAGAGCAGAACATGCCCTTGCCTGGTTCCATCCTGCTTCTCCTGAGCTTTCTTAAGAACTGAAATTAGGAAGAAATTCTTGACAGTCAGAGTGGGGAGACACTGGCACAGGTTGCCCAGGGAGGCTGTGGATGCGCCCGCCCTGTAGGTGTTCAGGACCAGGCTGGATGAAACCTTGAGCAGCCTGAGCTGGTGGGAGGTGTCCCTGCCCATGGCAGGGGATTTGAGCTGAGTGGGCTTTGAGGTCTCTTCCAACCCAACCCATTCTGTGATGAGTGAGAATTTGGGATCCCTAGAGGGACCTTGATGCATGTAGGCAAGGAACTGCTTTATTTGAACACAGCCACTGCTGCTGGGCAAGGCTCAAACACTGTAAATGAACCCTCCATGCTGTGCCAGTGTCTCCCCACCCTCACTCTCAAGAATTTCTTCCTCATCTCCACTCTCAATCTCCCCTCTTCCAGATCAAAGCCATTGTCCCTCAGCCTGACACTCCCAGCCCTTGCCAGAAGTCCCTTCTCAGCTCTTCTGGAGCCCCTTCAGGTACTGGAAGTCTGCTCTGAGGTCTCCCTGGAACCTTCTCTTCTCCAGGCTGAACAGCCCCAACTCTCCCAGCCTGTCCCCACAG
Source organism: Ramphastos sulfuratus (assembly GCA_013399055.1). Taxonomy (NCBI): domain Eukaryota; kingdom Metazoa; phylum Chordata; class Aves; order Piciformes; family Ramphastidae; genus Ramphastos; species Ramphastos sulfuratus. The sequence continues at coordinate 121,078 of WBNM01040796.1, forward strand.
CAGAGCTTCTCCAGCCCTCTGATCTTTGTGGCCTCCTCTGGACCCTCTCCAACAGTTCCACATCCTTCACTAATATCCATGTTGGGAGCTGGGTAGAACAGAACTGGAGCTGTGATTTGTTCCAGTGCCTGTGGCCGTGTAGCTGTTTGGCGGTCAGTGCCTGGCAAAGCGTCAGAGTCTTTCTGCCATGCTAAACTCTTGCCCTGATGCATCCATTTCCCCCATGCAGAGGGGATAACAGGCACTAGGAATGGCTCACAGAACCCTTTAGGTTGGAAAAGACCTTTCAGCTGGCTGAATCCAGTGCCCTCTGCCAGAGTCACGTTGCTGGGTGGGTTTGCACAGATTCCTTCCAGCAACATTTCTACTCCACTCAGCCTCTTTGTGTGCCTGTCAGAAGGGAGCAGTGCAGATGGACATGAACAGCTCATGACACGATGCTCTGCTGCTGCTGGCTGGTGGTTGTGTCTCTGGGGGTCCTGGAGCTTGTTAAATCACCTCACAAAGGAGGAGGAAGGACAGGGTGCAAGTGGCCAGCTGCAGCCAGCTTAGTGCTGCCATCAGAGCTGCTCAGCAGCTTGCTTCCATTGCTCCAGAGGTGCTGCATGGAGGGAAGGCAAAGGGAAGGTCCTAAGGAATCATGCTTCAGCAAAACCTGGGAGCCTGCACCAGCTGCATGTGTCCTGCTGATGCTCTCTGCATTTGGTTCTCATTTTCTTTGCAAACCCTCCATTCTCTCCCACTTGGCTGCATCTTCTCCAGCGCTCTGGAAACTCTGTGGCACCAGCACCATACATGACAGAAACCAAAGCCCTTGCACCCTCTTTCCCTGGGAGACCTCACTTGGCTCTCCCTGCCTTGGGGACTGACATTTTCTGCACTTCTCTCAGAAGTGCTGTGTAGGGCTGGCCCCTGCTGTCAGCCTGGCTGCTGTGAGCTCTGCTCTGCTGCAGGCAGCCAGCTGGAAAGGCTCCTGCAGGGCCCAGCGTCTGGAGTGCTTTTAAGAAGAAAGGGCAGCAAATGCACTCGGTCTAGACCTGCTTTTTTCCCTCTCCTGCAGCTATTTTGCTCCAGCTCGAGGGGTTCTTTGATGCAGCACAACCTGCACGTGTGACCCATCCCTGCATAATGCAGGTGACAGCCTCCTGCTCAAAGAAATGCATTTCCAGTGCCAGGAGACAGGGCTGCCCTCTTCCTAGTGGGGAATTTTGTCCTGACTGGCAGCTTTGCTGTTAGCGATGCCAGCCCTGCTGTGGTCCTTTATCGTGGCAGTCTGGGAGCCCAGGCCTTCAGTGTGTGCTTGGCATAGCTGCTGGAAGGGCAGGACCATAGAATAGGTTGGGTTGGGTTGGGACAGCCCTCCTGGGTCACCCAGTCCAACATCAACCCAGCACCACCATGGCCACTGAGCCATGTCCCCAAGTGCCACAGCCACACAGCTCCAGGGATGGGGACTCCATCAACACCTTGGGCAGCTCGTTCCAGTCCCTGACCACTCTTGCAGCTAAGAAATGTTTCCTCATCCCCAACCCGGTGCAGTTTCAGGTCATTTCCTCTCCTCCTATCACCTGAGATTGGGCAGAAGAGACAAAGCCCCAGGTTCCATCTAAACATGAGGAGGAACTTCTTTGAGGGTGCTGGAGCTCTGGAGCAGGGTGCCCAGAGATGTGGTGGAGTCTCCATCTCTGGAGTCATTCAGCCCCCTTCTGGACACCATCCTGTGCATCATGCCTGAGGTGACTTCACCTTTGGCGGGGGTGGGGGGGTTGAACAGGATGATCTGCAGGGTCCTTTCCCACCCCTGTGATCCTGTGGCTTGAGAGTATTGAGGTGTTTGGCTTGGCCTTGCTGGAGCCCATTGCCCCAGATCAGCTTGAGTCACATTCCAAGGGTCAGGCAGAAATCAGTGGAAAGGAAAGAGGACAAATCTGGTCTTGTTTAAAGGAGCTGAGAGGCTGATGGTGACCTCCAGCAGTGCTCTCTGCAGCAGCCTTCCCAAACAGGAAGCCTTGTTGCAGAAGCTGCAGCACTTGCTGAGTCATGGAGCAGGGGAGAAGGGAGCAGCAGGGCGAGTTCAGGCAGAGCAGATGTGACCATCTTCAGAGCTCTCCTGAGCCCCTGAGGGTTCAGTGAGATGCTGCTAGGACACTGCCTGGTGCAGTGACTGCCCTGGTGAGTGCCTCCAGTTCTTGGCTAAGTTCCAGAGAGACAGGGAACTGCTGGAGAGCGTGCAGGGGTGCTGTGACAGGGAGGTGAGCTCCAGGTGATGGTTTGAGAGCCTTTCATAGCAGACTGAGTGCAGAGTAAGCTCCCTGCTCTGACAGCCAACTGAGTCCTGGGCTGCATCAAGAGCAGAGTGGCCATCAGGGCAAGGGAGGGGATTCTCCCCCTTTACTNGGACTGAGGAGAAAAGGAAACCAGGAGCAGTGCAGTGGAACTGCCCAGAGTGCCTGGGTGGGGCTGGCTGCAGGGGCTCTGCACACTCACCAGCCTGGCAGCTCCCAGGCTTGCTGAGTTGTTCCTTTTGCCTTAATCCTCTTTAAATTTCCCTGGCTGGCTGGAAAAGCCCTGGCAGAGTCTTCACTTGAAGAGATCTCACCTAATGCTGCAGTGCCCACCCCCTCCCCAGGCTGCTCTGAGGGGACTTTTGTAGTATTTTGGAGTCCAGCCTGGGCTGTGTCTCACAGAGCCCCAGCACAGTGGGGGCTGGAAGGGGTCTTTGGAGATCACCCAGTCCAAGCCCTCTGCTCCTGCAGGTTTGCCTAGATCAGGTCACACAGGAAGGCACCCAGGCAGGCTTTGAAAGTCTGCAGGGAAGGACCAGCTTCATGCAGGGCTCCAGCACCCTCAGGGTGAAGTTCAGGTCTCCAGCAGCTCTCCCACAGCTTCTGCAGAGGACACCAAGATGTCATTCAGTGAGGTGCATCAGTGCCCTGAGGGACCTGCAGTGTCTCAGCAGTGACATTCCCATGCCAGTGCTTTCCTACCTCCTCCAGGCTACAGCTCTCCTGTGTTTAGCTCAGGATCCCATCTTGGTCTGCCCCTTCAATGCCTGTGTTGCTGCAGTGGGATGAAAGCTTTGGTTTGCTAGCTCAGGAGAATGTCTGGAGCAGAGCTGAGGAGGAAGAGGAGGGGAGAGATGGATGCACCTCCCTGCAGCCTTCACATCTAACTGTAAACACTTCTTGGGTGGTGTTGGTCTGAACTGCTGGGGTCTATTTGCAGGAGTAAAAGGGCAGGGGGGAGGCAAGGACACAGCATGTTTCGTTCTTCCTCTTATTTCACGTCTGAGCCCCCAGCAGCTGATTTCCACAACACTCAGTGCTGGCTGCTGAGCCTGCTGCTTCCTGGCCCCCAGCTCTTCTCTGGAGTGAGCTTTGTGTTGGGCTCTGGAAGGTCCTGGTTAGTGCTTTGAGGAGGTGTCCCCCAGGGAGGCTATGCTCTGGTGGGGCTGCCATCACACCCCTGCCTTTGGCTTCCCTTGCTTCATAACTTCAGGGAATCGCTCAGAATCTCAGCGTGGTGGGGGCTGGAAGGCAGCTCTGAGGGTCCTCTCCAAGCCTCCTGCTAGAGGATCAGCAGCTGGGAGCTTTGTTTGAGATGCTGCTGGGCTTTCATGTGTGCACCCTGGAGCTTCCTGAGCTCAGTGTTAGACCTCAGCTCTCCTGCTGTGGCACCAAACTCTGGCTCAGGTCAGGTTAGCAACCAGCACCAGGGGATGAACTGGTGCAGTGCTTCAAACTGCTGCAGACTGCACATGAGTCTTTCTGGCTTACTTATAACCATTAATTGCTGCTTTAAGTCCAGCTATAAATTACTTGGGCAACCACACTGCATGAGCTCACTGCCAAAAATAAACCAGAGCCTAAGAATTACTCAGGTGCCCTCCACACTTCAGGGCTGGCACAGCTGGATGGAGCAGGGCACCTCCTCGGCTCTGGTTGGGTTTTGGTGTCTCTCCCTTCTTCTGGGTGTAGTTCAAACCATCATCCTGCAAATGCTGTGGGGAGCACTGGAGGTGGTGGGGAGCACTGGAGGTGCTTTGCATGCCTGTGTTGGTTTGCTGCTTGCTTCTGCAGCATGGGATGCTGTGGTGTGGGGAATGCCTCTGGATAAGCCTCTGATCCTTTGCAAATTGGATTTTATGGCTGAGTTCCCTGCCCTCTTGGATAAAGTTTCCCCTCAGCTGCCTGTCCTCTGTGGAGCTTGTGTCTGTCTGGGTACTGCAAAGCCTTTTATAATGCTCTCCTGGATCAGCAGTGGCTGGGGGCAGAGACTTTCCATTTCAGGGCATGCTTCTGGATCTCACCTGGAACTGGAGGGCTGCAGCAGCTTTCCCACCAGGGCAGGCTGGGAGAGTTGGGGCTGTTCAGCCTGGAGAAGGCTCCAGGGTGACCTTAGAGCTGCATTTTAGTATCTGAAGGGACCCTACAGGCAGGCTGGGGAGGGACTGTTCAGAAGGGCCTGCAGGGACAGGACCAGGGCAATGGTTTGAAGCTGGAGCAGGGCAGAGTTAGGTTGGACATTAGGTGGAAGTTCTGTGCAATGAGGGTGGTGAGACCCAGGAACAGGGATGTGATGGAGGCTCCATCCCTGTAGACATTCAAGGTTAAACTTGATGTGGCTCTGAGCAGCCTACTCCAGTTGGAGGTGTCCCTGCTGAGTGCAGGGGTTGGACCAGATGCCCTCTGAGGGTCCCTTCCAACCCTGTGGTTCTGTGAAACTTGCTGGGCACTGAGCCCTGCTGCTTGGGTCACTTCTGAATTTGCCCTGGGTCTGTGCAGGGTTGCTGTGGGTTTGGGCTCGCTGCAGCTGTGACACTCAGTGGTGCAGGGCTGGCTGGGAGTCCTCTGCTCCTTACTGGTACTGGGCAGTACCCAGCTGCTGCTCAGGCTGCCTCTGTCTCACAAGGGGCACAGCAGTTCCATGCTGGGGAAGCAATGAAAGGATCAGGAGAGGTCCACTGCAGAAAGAGCAGCAGTTGGCTGGATTCCAAATGGCTTCAGCTGGGGGACCAGGTGTGCTGTGAAGTTCTGCCCCTAGCCAGAGCACTCGGAGCAGCAGGATGCAGGGCACTGGGCAGGGCTGGCTGGCAGGCTTAGTGTAAATCCTGGCTAATTCTGCACTGCATGAAGTGTAAAAACAGGGCAGCAGGGAAGGAAAGGTGGCTTGTACTGGTTGTCTGCAGGACAGGGGAAGGGTTTCAGTCTGACTGGAGGCCACCTGCCCTTTCTGGGAGAGGCTGGCAGCACTGCTAAGGGATGGCAGCAGAAACAACTCCCTGTACCAGTGAGCTCTGGGGCAGTGCCAGCTTCTCCCACTTGCCTTGCTCCAGGGTTTTAAATAGGACACCTTGCAGGGGGTAGAGGGGAGATTAATCCTCCACAGGGTTAATCCCTAAATCCTTGGTGTTTGACTTCTGAACATGGGAGGGGAGAGAGAAATGTCCTCAAGGGCCTGGGGACCACCTGCCCCTTCAGAGAGGTGCCAGCAGCTACCAGGTGGCAGTGATGTTGGAGAGTGAGACTGTCCCACAGTCCTTGACCAACATCTCAAGTGACCCTTGCCATGGAGGGCAGAGGGCAGAGTTCCTCAGGTCTGGGAACTGGCAGCAGGTCGATAGTTTGCTGTCTCCTGGTTCATTCCAGCAGATGTGTGCCTCTGAAGATGCTTTCTGGCACACCCGTGGCTGCAGAGTAGCAGGTGAGAGCTGTGCTGTGTGTGGGGTGGGCTGAGGGAGCCTGGCATGGTGGTGCCCCCTGCAGCAGCTGTCTGGCTGCCATTAACCCCTCTGCTGCTGTGCCCCTGCTCTGTGTCACTGCTCTGAACTGCAGCTCCCAGCCACTGGTTTGCTTCCAGCTGAGCAGCTTGCTAAGAGCCGTGCCCAGGCCCTGCCAGCTGTGTCTGTTTGCTCTGTGCCTAAGTGTCCCCTGTTGGTTTTCTGTCTTGCAGCATCTGGAGAGGGCCAAATGTGAACTGCGTGGACAGTACTGGATACACTCCACTGCACCATGCTGCTTTGAATGGTCATAAGTGAGTCACCTTCTAATGCCTTTGCTCCCAGGGGACGATGCTTTGTGCTTTACAAACCGCACTACCTGTGCCGCGCTGCAGTGCCGCGCTGCCCGTGCCACGCTGCCCATGCCACGCTGCAGTGCCACGCTCCCCGTGCCACACTGCCCATGCCGGTCTGCCCGTGTCATGCTGCCTGTGTCACACTGCCCATGCCACGCTGCAGTGCCATGTTGCCCATGTCATGCTGCCCATACCACACTGCCCATGCCACGCTGCAGTGCCATGTTGCCCATGTCATGCTGCCCATACCACACTGCCCATGCCACACTGCAGTGCCATGTTGCCCATGTCATGCTGCCCATGTCACGCTGAAGTGTCACACTGCTCATACCACACTGCCCATGCCATGTTGCCTGTACCACGCTGCCCGTACCATCCTCCCTGTGCCATGCTCCCATACCACACTGCCCATGCCACGCTGCAGTGCCCTGCTGCCCGTGCTGTTGCACCTCCACACCATCTCCAGGCCGAGTGCTGGATAACAGCAGTGCAGTGAGGCTGTGGCTGCTGCACGGTGTCCTCAGACAGCCCCTTAGAAAGCTGCCAAAACACAGGAGGCTTTCAGCCACCCTTTTGTGCAGGAGCAGTTTGGGTGGGAGATGAAAACATCTGGGCAGTGGCTCCTGCAGTGAGGCCTCTGCAGGCTGCTGCTGTGCAGGAGCACTGCCTCCATTTGCTTAGTGCCTGCCACGTTCCAAGGTAACTCCATTCTGCAGCATGGCAAATCTTGGACTGCTTACTGCTACCTGAGATGTTGAGACACTGAACAGAGTTAAAATCTTTACTCATCATTCCAGGATTTGAAAGGGGTTGTAGGAGCACTGGGGAGGGACTTTGGACAGAGGCACAGAGTGACAGAATGAGCAGTAATGGCTTCAGTCTGGACGAAGCTGGATTTAGCTTAGACATTAGGAAGAAATTCTTGCCCACGAGGGTGGTGAGGCACTGGAACAGGCTGCCCAGAGAAATTGTGAGGGCTCCAAGGCTGGATTTGTTCAAGGCCAGGCTGGATGAGGCCTTGAGCAACCTGGGTTAGTGGGAGGTGTCCCTGCCTATGGCAGGGGGTTGGAACTGGATGAGCTTTAAGGTCTCCTCCAACCCTACCTGTTCCATGGTTCTGTCATCTGCACTGTCCTGGTGCAATTCACTTTTCACCAGAGCAGCCTGTGGATGACTTCAGTTCCTGTTCACCCTCAGGGTGAAGATAGCACAGAGCTGTGCTGAGCTCACTGCAGCAGCTCCTGTCTTTACTTTTCCCCCATGGCAGCATTTCATAGGAACACTTTAAAATGACATCAGGAGCATCTCTGAATTGCTTCTGTTCAGGTTAACTTCTTGTGCCACACTTGCTGCAGAGTCTGAGCTGTGACACCAGGACTCACATTTCCTTCTCCTGCAGGGATGTGGTTGAAGTTCTGCTGAGGAATGATGCCCTGACCAACGTGGCAGACTGCAAGGGCTGTTACCCCCTTCACCTGGCAGCTTGGAAAGGAGATGCAGACATAGTGAAGCTCCTCATCCACCAAGGACCTTCACACACTAAAGTGAACGAGCAGGTCTGTGCCTTTTTCTCCAATATCTTGTTGAATCACTTCCCTTGATGGAGAGAGGCTCCTTCAGCTGGCTTCTGCCCAGCCTAAGAGCAGTGCTGTCAAGTCCTTGCTGCTGGGGCAAGAAGGGCACTGCCTAAAGCAAACGCAGCCAGTGCAGAGCTGGAGGTGCAGTGAGTAAGGTGGAGATGTTTACACAGAGATAGAAATTCAAGAACCACCCCACACCTGGGAACTGGTCTCCTGCTTTCCTCCTGGGCTTCTGAGACTAACCCACAGCTTTTCCTTTCAGTTACTGGATAACTGAAAGGGTTTCCAGCCCTGGCAGAGGACAGGTCCCAGCTCCCTTTGCTGGGAACCACTCGAAGCAGCTTTGTTTGGCCATGCTCTCTTAGCTCCTCTCCTGGCTTGTCTCTAGCACTTGCTCCAGTAACTCATTTATAAGCTGGAAGATCATTTTAACCCTACTTGCCCTCGGATTAATCCCTGGCTTAACCTTAAAGAATCATTTTCTCAACCAGGCAGGAGAGAAGAAAGCAATCTGGTGGGCTCCATCCCTTGGCCACACTGATAGTCTTGAGCTGGATGCAGAGGGGTTGGGAGAGCTCTGCTGTGCTGTGTCCCCTTTGGAGTAGCTGATTCCTGTGGAACTTGCCCAGGGAAGTCAGGTCCAGTTCCATGGCACTTCTGAAAGGTTGCTGCTGGAAGACCCAAATACTTCTTTTATTAAAGAGTTTTGGGTGAGGGTTTACTGGGTGAGGCCAGCTGAGCAGTGCTGCTGAATGGCTGAGTGAGCTTCAGTGCCAGATGGTTAGAGCTGCAGTGGCCCTTGGCTGTCCTGTCCCTGGGGCAGGAACATCCAATGTCCCTGGGAATCAACTCAGATTTACATCCAGGAGGACAGGAGTAAACCAAAAGAAGTTTCCCTGCCTTACTTCCACCAGGCTGGAAGTGTCCATTCCTTCAGAAGTGAATTCCCAAGGCACTCTGGCTCTTGTTTAGCCAAATCCACCACAGCCAGGAGGAGCAGCTGGAAACTGAGAGTCGCTGCTGTTTCATTTTGATCTGCTCTGGAAACTTCTCAGAAGCTGAGGAGCAAACTCCCTTTGCAGTTGGGTTTAGGAGTCTTAATCCCCCTTCCAGCCATACCTTGTGGGTACCAAAGTGCCCTGCTTATGTTTTCTGTTCCTCAAGACAAGACAGCTGATGCTGCATCAGGCTTCTCTAGGCTTCTAAGGCACACAAAATACAGTGCCAGGGCTGCTCCCTGCAGCTCCTGCACCCAGCAGGAGCAGCTCAAGGTGTCTGAGTGTCTCTGATAGTTCACCACTCTGGGTCTCTGCTCAGGCACTATCTCCAGGCACTGCTGCAGGCATGCAAGCTGCTGAGCTGCAGCTGAGAAGCTGTTAGCTGTTCACAGTCTGATGAGAGCTGACTTAGGGCCCTGCTCCAAGCAGGACTGGGCCAGGGGAGCCTTTGACAGAGGATTAAAAGCTGAGTGTTGCCTCCTGGTGATGTTTCATTAATGGCTGTGGGCTGGGAAGCTTTTCAGATGAGAAGAGTCAGGCCGGCAGCCTGTGCTGCTGCTGCTGTCTGCAATCCTGTGCATGCAGTGCAGAGCAGTTCAGGCTGCAGGACTCAGCAGCTGGAATGGCTTCTGCTGTTGATGGCTTGGACTGGACCAAGGTGCTGTGTCCTTTGCACCCCTCGGGAGTCACCCATTGCTTTGTTGCCATTTCTCACCCATCTCATGATCACATTTTTTTTCTTGTTTCCTCTTCCTTTTTGTAGAATGCTCTTGAGATCAAAGAACTCAAAAAGCACGGCCCCTTTGACCCATATATCAATGCCAAGGTGTGTACTGTGCTCTCAGCCTCTCATCCTTGCTGCAAGCTGCACTCGCCTGCTGCCAGCTGCAACCTCAGCCAGCTGCAATGGTTCCAGTTCACTCTGCAGCTGCTTGGGGGAAGAGTAAAACAGGACCAGTTACCTCCTGTGGGGTTCTTTCTTCAAAGCAGTTCTAGACAGCCAAGTTAAGGGATGCTTTCCCTCACTCTCCTGGGGCTCCACTGCTTAGCCTTGTAGGACTGGTGCTGATGCTCAGTTTGCTCTCTGGGCTGGATGGCTCCCAGCAGGTAAAGTTACTGCACTGAGCTGCTGCAGGGTTCAGTTCCTGTGCTCATGGTGCTGAGAAATGCAGAAGGAGTTTGGGTTTTCCTGCTTACAGATGGATGCACCTTCCCTAGGGGCTGTTTGCAGTGACTTTGGATGCCTTCCCCCAAATGCAGAGTGCTGTATTCATTGTTTGGATGGACTCCTGATTCTCCTGCTGGTGGTGGGAGCAGGGGAGGCAGCAACATCTGAGCCTCCCTTCCCAGGTCCTTTGTGTCCTGCTGGTTGCATCAGTCCCTCTTTCCTGGTGTCCAGTCTGTCTTGTCTGACCCTTCAGTCTCCTGTTCCTGTTTTCTTCCCTCTCTTGCTCCTCTCTTGCTGTCAGTTGCCCTCAAGCTACATCAGCACTAGGATGTGCTGAGGCTGAGCTGCTGAGGAAGCCCTGAGAAGGTTCCTGGTGGTGTCTTTCATTGTTGTTTGTGGAGGAGCTGCAGGGCAGCACTGGCATGAGAGCTCTGCTGCTTTGTCAAGAGGCACTGCTGCTGGCACCACCATGCCACAGCTGCTTCCAGCCTGTTGGTTTGGACCCAGCCATGCAGGGCAGGTTGCTCCTTGAGTTCAGTTAGAGCTTCCACTGCCCCAGCTGCAGTGCCTTGGGAACACAAATCCAGCACCCCTGAGCTTGCTGGGAATGACATTTGGCTTGCAGCCCCCTGGCTCAAGAACACTCTGGTGTAGGCACAAAGCTGCTCACAGGGAGCTCATCCCTGTTGGTGATTTGAACAAAAACCCAGGTGGGAATTTTACAGCACTGCTGAATGTCTGCTGTGGAAACATCCCAGGGGAGCAGTTCAGTGCCTGGAAGCAGCTTTGTCAATACCAGAGTGAAATCTCACACACTCCAACATTAAAGTTAGATGAGATATGAGGAAGAAATTCTTCCCAGGAGGGTGGTGAGACACTGGAACAGGCTGCCCAGAGATGATATGGAGGCTCCAAGCCTGGAACTGTTGAAAGCCAGGTTGGATGGGGACTTGAGCAACCTGGTCTGGCAGGAGCTGCTCCTGCCCATGGCAGGGGGTTGGAACTGGATGATCTCTGAGTTCCCTTCCAACCCAAACCATTCTGTGAATCTATGATTCTGTGTTTCATCTTTCCCAGCATTTAGAGGCATTCAGAAAAGAGGGAGAGCATTTCTGTGAGGCTGCACTACACTTTACTACACTTCAGTATGCACTGAGGAACAGACAAAGAAGCCAGAAGCTCCTTGCCCTCCCCAGGTTAAAGGCAATCATTAACAGATTCTTTTGTGCCCCTTCCTTTTCAACACCTCTGCTTCACCAGGAGGTCCCTGCAGTGTGTCTGTGCACGCCTGAAGGACTTCTGGAAAGCAAAAGAAGCAAAGTTCAGAGCTGGAGCAGTAAATTTGCTCCAGTAACTCCTGCTGTCTGCAGTGTGATGGTTTAGTTGGTCTGAAGGAGCCAGGCAGCTGAGCTGAGTCACAGCAGAAAAAGCTGTCAGGTGGCTCAGGCCTGTGCAGGGCACAGACTGCTTTGGTCTGTTTCCACTGGGGGCAAATGAACCCTGCAGGTGGGGTTGGAAGTGCTCAGGCTCTGGGCTGCAGGGAGCAGTGGAATTCTCCCACCTGGAATCTGCACAGGACAGCAGGCATCCAAGCCCTGCAGAGCTCCCCCCCAGGCTGGCAGTACAGATGGGATCCTTGCCCTTCTCAGGTGTGTGTGGCACTGCTGGGCACCTGTAGGAAGGGAGGGAGGAAGCCTGTTTGTCCCTACTCTGCTCCTGGCAGTGCCGTGTGGGGCAGCTGAGCGCTGCACAAGGGCAGAAGGGGTCGGTGCCACTGAGAGGGCAGCTGCAGCCAGCTCTGCTTGGTGCCTGAAGGTGTGATGGGCCTCGGGTGTCACCTCCTGGTGAGGCCTGGGGTTTGCTTCCTTTCCCTTTTTCACTTCTGCCTACCATGAAGGGGAACTTGCTGGAGTGCCTGGCAGCAGGGCAGGGCTGCTGCGTGCTGCAGGAGTAGAGGTACCACAGCAGCAGGAGGTGGCAGGACAGGCTGCAGTCAGAGGTGTACACAGTGCCCACAGGGGAGCCTCAGGAAGAGCTCGGATGGGATCAAAAGATGATGGAGACTTCCCAGCCCTAAGACAGGATGAGGTCTACCTAAACCACTCCTGACCAGTCTGTGTCTAGCAGCTTCTCAGAAATCTGACAGAGGGACAGCTCTGGAGTCTCACTGGTGTGAGCTAGTGCCTGCCCTCCATGGCCTCTTTGACAGAGACCTGCTGCTCCAGAGGGCAAAACTGGGGAGGCTGGGGGCAGACTGGGTGCCTGGGGCTGGCTGTGCCATGGGCTCACCCATGCCTGGGGTCAGCTAAGGACACTGTGAGTGACCAACCCTTCAAATGCCCTGGGACCAGCAGCCTCAGCTGGTGGCTGGGTGTGATCTCTGCTTCTCTCTCCCTTTCTCACTCCTCCCTGCAGACTTCTCTGTTCTCCAGTAGCTTCTGTCCCCTTGTTTGTCCCTTCCCTCACCATGGCTGCCTCTAGCCTCCCCAGCAGAGCCTGTGTGACTATACACTTGTATGCTGTGAGTGATGCCATGCTCTGCTCACCTCCTTTAGTACCTCCTCTGCATGTGCCTGTTGCTGCCCCTGCCCCCTTAGCTTCTGCTTTCAGACCAGCTGCAGAGAGCCTCCCCAGAGCCCCTTGCCCTCTTCCACACCTGGCCACAGTCCTGTTTGCTGCAGGTGCAGCACTCTGGGCTGCTGTGTCCCAGCGCTTGGCTTTGCTGATCCTGCAGCTGGCTCTCACTGTGGAGATGCTGTCTTGGTGCTCAGCTGGCCTGAGGCCCTGGCACACTGGTGGCACTGCTTTTGGAGTCTGCATGTGCCTGAACTTACCCTTGCCCTGCATGCCTGCTCACAAACTGTGGGACTGCAGAGGTGGGATGGCTGTTGCAGTCAGCACCAGCAGGGGCTGAAAGAACTGAACCTTGAATCTAAAATGAGGATGATGAAGCTCCAGCAGGTGGAATTCCTGCTGCAGTTTGTCTGTCCTGGATTGCAGCCTTTTATTTTTGAGGCATCCCTGAAGCGTGGGACGCTGCCAGCAGATAGCAGAGTGCCTTGCCCAAGTGCTAGCAGAGTTTGTGGGCATTCAGACAGACCTCAAAGGTCCCTTAAACATTAGCATGGTTCCTTGATTGTGACCTCAGTGCTCTTGGGGCAGGCTCTTCCCTACGTGGCAGCTATGTCCCATGGAGCAGATTTCTCCTACCTGTGTAAAACTGATTTGGAGTGGGTTTGGAGCTCTTACAGGGTGGGGGGGGTCATGAGGGAATGTCTGTGCCTGGTAAATGACCAGTGAGATGGTGACCATCCTCCAGACTGTGTTTCAAACTGGGCTCTCTGCTTCCCAGCTGCTTTGGTTTGGGTTTTTGGGTCTTGTTTTTGCATTTAAACTGCAGTGGCTGGAGCGAGGTTTGGAGCAGCTTCGTCCTCCCCATTCTCACGTACTGCTGTTTGTGACCCCCTCCCCCTCACCCAGAACAATGACAACGAGACAGCCCTGCACTGTGCAGCCCAGTATGGGCACACGGAGGTGGTGAAGGTCCTGCTGGAGGAGCTGACAGACCCCACCATGCGCAATAACAAGTTTGAGACTCCTCTTGACCTGGCGGCGCTCTACGGGAGGCTGGAGGTGGTCAAGATGCTCCTGAACGCTCACCCCAATCTTTTAAGCTGCAACACCAAGAAGCACACCCCCCTGCACCTGGCAGCTAGGAACGGGCACAAAACTGTGGTCCACGTGCTCCTGGATGCTGGCATGGACAGCAACTACCAGGTACCTGGTGTGTCTGTGGAGGGCTGCTCTGGCTGCGGGGGCACAGAGACCCTGTGCCGCCCCTGCCCCAGGGCAGTCCGTGGTGAGCAGCAGCTTTGGTTGTCCAGCTCTTGGTCACTCTGAGAGGCTGCTCAGAGGGATTCTGGTGCTGTGCATGCTTCATACCTGCTTGTTAGCTGGACACAGAGCCCCAGACACATAGAGAGGGAGGGGGGGAAAGCCATTTTGCCTGAGCTCCTGTGCCCCCAGTGCTGCGAGCTCTTGATAGTGAGGGAGGCCAACAGAGCCTCGTCCTATCAAGCCCTTGGGAACTGCTGTCCTCACAGCACCAGCTCAGCTGCAATGGCCTTGTCTTACTTGTCCAGGACATGAGCTTTGGCTAAGCTGCAGCAAATCCTTTCTTGGTCTCCAGCCTGGGCCTGCATGTCTCTGAAGAGACCATCTCCATCTTCCATTCCAGTTGTAGGGACACTGAGGGTCTGTTCTCAGCTGTAGGTCTCGGTGCCCACACCTTGTGTGTGGTGCTGTCCTGCTTCTGTAACCCTCTTCAGCGTGCCCCCACCCCCATCTCTTGCTTCATGCTGTCTCTCCATTTGATTTGCAGACTGAGAAGGGCAGCGCTTTGCACGAAGCTGCTTTGTTTGGCAAGACAGATGTGGTACAAATATTGCTGGCAGCAGGTGAGAGAATGATCCCCTTGGAAGCAATAACCTGTGACCCCCTCTCCTGGAGCTTGAGGAGACTCCTTTATGGTGCAGCATCTTCCTCCAGCCAGCTCTCAAAGCTCCTCAGAGAGGGTTGTAGGAGAGGCTGTCTCTTGGTGTTTATCTCTGCCTCTCTGGAGTGTTTTAGTAGTGCTCGTCAGTGAGGATTCTAAATGCAAGGTCTGACAAGGAAAGCCTTGAATTTGCACATGGAAAATGTCCTTGGTTTTGCTTTCTCTGCCACTGCTGCCACAGGTATCGATGTGAACATCAAGGACAACCGAGGCCTGACAGCTCTGGAGATCGTGAGGGAGCTCCCCTCTCAGAAGAGCCAGCACATAGCAGCTCTCATCGAAGGTCAGTGAGGTGTGGGCAGGAGGGAAGTGTTTGGAATGCTGATCAGACAGGACTTTGCTCTCCAGTCCTGGAAGGTGCTGAAAGCAAAAGCAGCTTCAAGTCGGATCCCTCATTGGGAACCTTGCTCAAGTGTCTCCAGAGCCAGTGCCTGCAGGGGGGACACTTAGGGGGATTGGCTCCTTTGCTGAAGCAGTGGAGCACAACCTTTAGAGTTTAAATGGGCTCAAGTTTGAGCTTTGTTTAACTCCAAAAGTGAATTAAAACTGAAGGTTGGTCTGAATCTGCCTGCAGAATGCAAAATGATAGCTTTAGCACTGGGCTTGGATGAGCTCCTTCATGTGTCTGTGCAGGCGGCCAGGCACCCATGGAGCTTACATCCTGCTCCTCACTTCACGGGGAAGCTTGGGCATGAATTTTGCAGCTGAGGTTTACAGAAAAGGCCTTGATTGCTTGTGGTTTGTGAAGGAACTTGGCCCATTGTGCCTGTCCAAGTCAGGGAGTGAAATGTGGCATCAGCTCCAGCCAGCCCCTGTAATTACGCTGGCTCCATTTCCTCTCAGCTGTGGGGAGATCAGAAGCCTGTGCAACTGCTGTGCATTATTCATCTGCAGCCTTTGAGAGCTCTGCAGGTTCAAAGCACTTTGCAGACTTTAATTAAGCTTTGCCTGGGAGGCTGCTGGGTTATCTCTGAAACAGAAGCAAAGGGTGGGCCTTAGAAGTGAAGTTCTGGCAGGTAGCTGCTGTTGGGTCACTCCTGTGAGCGAGCTGGCCGCTGGCCGCTCGGGGGGTGCCGCTGGCCGCTCGGGATATGCCGCTGGCCGCTTGGGGTGCCGCTCGGGATATGCCACTGGCCGCTCAGGATATGCCACTGGCGGCTCGGGATATGCCACTGGCCACACAGGATGCTGCTGGCCGCTTGGGGGGTGCCGCTGGCCGCTCGGGATATGCCGCTGGCCGCTTGGGGTGCCGCTCGGGATATGCCGCTGGCCGCTCAGGATATGCCGCTGGCCGCTTGGGGTGCCGCTCGGAATATGCCGCTGACTGCTCAGGATATGCCACTGGCCACACAGGATGCTGCTGGCGGCTCGGGATATGCCACTGGCCACACAGGATGCTGCTGGCCACTCAGGATATGCCGCTGGCCGCTCGGGGTGCTGCTGTCTGGCTTTGTTTTTCTGGCCTTAGCTGCAGCCCAGGGACCACAGCTGGCCCAGGGTTCTCTGTGCTGTGGCTCCAGAAGCCAAGGCTGCCTCTGCTCAGTGACGTAGCTTCTGTCTACCCCAGGACGTCACCGTGCCCTTGTGCCCTTGCAGGAGCTGTGCAGCCTTCTGGTCAAAGACTCTGAGCTGAAGGAGCTATCCTGAACTTTGTGCTGTGTTTACAGAGCTCTCTTCTCCCGATCTGGGATCTGAGTTGCAACTGTTGATGATATACTTGGGTTACTGTGTTGAAGACTTAACAAGCTGGCAGCTGTCCAGGGAAGAAGTGCCAGGTGGCAACTGGGACAGGACACCAGACTGCCATAGCCTGACCCTGTCACCCTCCTCCTTGCAGATTACACTGTTGGGAAGAAGAGTGCCCAAGCTGCAGAGAAGACTCCTCAAGCACCTCTGGCTCCAGCCTCTGACCTCGTGTGCCGGGTAGCCCAGGGTAGGCTTCCACACAGCCCAGCAGCCACAGCACTCCTCTGCTAGAGCCAGATGCCCCCAGTGACATCCTTGTCTCTCTCTCCCTCTTGCAGGTGACGTGGAGAAAGCAGTGACAGAGCTGATCATTGACTTTGAGGTGCCCCCAGAAGAGGAGAGCCCCTACGAGGCTCTGTACAATGCCACCTCCTGCCACTCCCTGGACAGCCTGGCCAGCGGCAGGTCCTCGGACAGAGAGTCCAGCAATAAGGAAGCAGAATCAGCTGGGCTCAAGGCAGCAGCAGTCAGGCCTGTATGTAGCTCTCTTCTTCCCAGAAACAGGGGATAGGACGAGAGGAGATGGCCTCAGGTTGCACCAGGGGAGGTTTAGGCTGGACATTGGAAGAAACTTCCCCCCTGAATGGGTTCTCAAACACTGGGACAGGCTGCCCAGGGAGGTGTCTGAATTCCCATCCCTGGAGGGGTTGAAAAAAGGCAGAGATGTGGTGCTGAGGGCCATGGTTTATTACCAGACTTAGCAGAGCCTAGATGATCTGAAAGGGTTTTTCCACTCAAACCCATCCTCTGGTTCTGTTCTGTCATTCTGTACGCGCTTGTCTCTGCCTTGCAAGAACAGAGAAGGGGCTGAGTGGCAGTGCAAAGGGAGGAGGAGGGATGAGCTGCAGGAGCTTGCTGAGGGAGAGAGCTCGGCGCTGCCTGCTCCTCGCTGCCGTCAGATGGAGCTGTTGCAGGGCTGATGGTCTGGAGATGGTTCTGGGCAGCAGGCGGCTGATGGGGATGCTCTGACCCGCAGAGAGAGCGCCCACCCCCGCCTGCCAAGCCGCCGCCTGATGAGGAGGAGGAGCCGCAGGTGGAAAAGAAGATGAGCCACGGTGCTGCCTGTGAGGTACGTGGGGCTGCAGCTGGGGGTTCTGCAGGAGTGTGGCTTAGAGAAGAGTCTCTAAGTCTCTGCTGTCAGCTGCCTTGCAGGCTGGGCTGTGGCTGTGCAGCATTGCTGCTGTCATTTGCCATGGGAACTTCCTCTGTGCCGTTCTTCCAGGGCACCTCTGTGGTGACCTCCAGCCTCACTCTCCTATTCTTGGCTGAGAATTCCCTCAGGAAGAGGCTTTTCTGACTCACATCGTGGTGTAGACTCTTGCTCACTTACAATGATTCCACCAAATGCATCTTCACTTGAAACCCAGAGGGCCCTTTAGTTCCTGCTTCCTGTGAGCTTCCAGCTGTGGAAGAGATGCGTGGGCTTGTGGCTCCTGCTGATGTGAACAGGGATCAGGGGCTTGGATTCAGGAGCAGTCTGCCCCAGCACCTTCTACAGCTGCATTCTGCAGAGGTCCATGAGTGTGAACTGCTTTTGGAGGACACCAAAGCACTCCTGTTCTGCATTGTTGCTCCTGGGCTACCTCTTCCTCATTTTTATTCACCTGCCTTTAAACCTCAGAGGTAAGGGCTCTTGAGGTGACCCAGCTGTGGAGGGGCTGTGAAGCCACAAATCTGTCTTGGCAGCTTCTGCTGACACCCAGGCAAACCTTGACAGCATGCCCAGGCCTTGTGGCTCTCTTTGCTTTCCCAAATGCAGGAGCTGTATAACAAGCATTGGGTGCCCTGCCTCTGGCTGCTGGAATAGCCTCACCAGGTGCTTTGCTCTGAGCATCCTCATCTGCTGCAGCTCCTGCAGAGCACAAACGTGATTTGTGTTCTGTGATTTGGTTCACATCTACATGAGACAGGAGCAGACTCCTATTTGCTTTAACAGGGGTGGCTTTTTGAAGGGTCCCCATCCCTGCAAAGAGCTGTGGAGATGTGGTGCAGAGGGACATGGTTTGTTGTTGACCTGGCAGTCAGGACTCCATGATCTTAAGGGTCTCTTTCAGCCAAACTGATTCTGTATTTCTCTGAGTAAAGCTCCAGGCAGTCCATGAACAGTAAAGATGAGCTGGGACATTGTGACCTGATGTCCCCACTGCTGTCAAAAGGGTTTGGCACTGTCTGAGAAGCAGTCCCCTGGCCAGCTCTGGGCAGTGGAGAGCTGGGTAGCAGGTCAGGATACAAATGGACAGCAGAACTTGTTCCTGATGCTAAACAGCAGGGAGGGAAATGTGCTTGGGCTGCTCCTGCAGAGCTGTGTGGCCACAGTTAATTACCAAGCACCTGCTGTGCTGTGCTGCCCTTAACAGCTTGGGGAGCAGAAGCCAGTAAAGGAGCTCTGGCTGGCAGAGATTGGTACAAGTGACTCACTGGGGAAGTCTTGGTCTGCAACCAGCAAAACTGATGGAGCCCACAGACAGTGTGTCACTGCCTCCAAATGACCTTCAAGCTCACAGAAGCATTGAATTGTTTGGGCTGAAAAAGACCTCCAAGATCATCCAGTCCAGCCATCAACCTAACCCCACCTTGGCCACTAACCTATGTCCCTAGGTGCCATGGCCACAGGGATGGGGACTCCACCATCTCCCTGGGCAGCCTGTGCCAGTGCCACTAAGGCAGGTCTGGGTCTGAGTTTTGTTCTTTGCACACTGCTTCTGAGGTGTTCTGCTTGTTTCTGACTCTTGCCCACCTCAGTGCATGCTCTCCTTGGGCTGGGCAGGCAAGAACAAGCACATGGTGAGGGAATGCTGTCATCATCCTGAGCTGCTGTCCTCCAGACCTGCTCTCACACTCGGGCCAGGCTGTTTGGCCACTGTGTGTCCTGGGGCTGGGCCAAGCTCCACTTGCCAAAGTGGTGTCTGTGTTGTGCTGCCAGGCTGGGCTGTGCAGGAACCAGGAACTTCTCACTTTCAGCATGGGAAAACAGGCAAAAAGGGCGAGGGAGGGGCTGGGGAGCTGCCTTCCAGTGTCTGCAGAGACCTTCTGGGTTTGTTGGTGAGCAGGAGCCTGCCCTGCCAGCTGAGCCCCACTGGGATTTGTTTTCCTGTGCAGCCCAAGGATGAGGTGCCAGGGCTGCTGAGGGGCAGCGAGAGGGGAGGTGGAGCTGCCCCCCAGAGTCCTCTGCAGAGCATGAAGTGCACCTTGAGGGATGTACTTCTTATTAACACCTTCATCTGAGGCTTTGCTGATCACAGGAACATAGCATGGTAGGGATGGAAGGGGCCCCTGGAGACCATACAGTGCACCCCCTGCCAGCACAGGGTCACCTAAAGATCACTCATCCACAATGGGTTTGATGGAGACTCCACCACCTGTCTGGGCAGCCTGCTCCAGGGCTCCAGCTCCCTCAAATTAAAGAAGTTCCTCGTGCTTAGATGGAACTTCTGATGTTCAGGTTTGTGCCCAGGCAGTGATGATTTCCACACACTGAGCCACCCACTGTGGCATGACTGAGCCCCAGTGGTGCTCCCCAGGGCCAGTCTTGTTCAATGTCTGTGTTGATGATCTGAATGAGGGGACTGAGGCATCCTCAGGAAGTTTGCAGATGTTTGCCTTCAGGTGCCCTGTGCTCAGGGTGTTAGAGAGGACACCTCAGCCACCAGCATCTGCAGGGCTCCAGGGGCTGTGCTGCTGCCCGGCTGCGGGGCCAGGGTACAACTGCCAGCAAGCTGCTGCTGTGCAGGATGGCTCCAGGGTCTCCAGCGAGGGCTTGTGCCCTGCTGCTGTGGTCTGATGGTTTTGTGCCACCACCTAGTCAGAAGGGCTTTTTGCCTCAATTTGCCAGTCAGGAGCTCCCTCAGCTGAGCAGGAGCAGCCCTGCCTGCAGCTGCAGCCCGGGGCAGATACAGCAGCACTTTCCCTGCCGGACGCGGCTGCTTCCTGCCATTGAGGGGAGCTGACTTAAAGCCAGCTGGGCTGGAGCAGCAGCAGTGAGGATTCCTGCCCGTGCTGCTGGCTCCTGGCTCTCTCCAGACTCCCCAGGCTTCCTCTGGCTCACTTGCAGTTGGGTAGGTACCTGGCTGCTCTTGGAGCAGCTTTGGGGAAGAAACTGGGGGCGGTGCTGAACCTGCTGTCTCAACAGAGGCAGTGCCAGGAGAGTCCATTCAGAACCCTGCTGAGGATGTTTTGCTCGGACCTGTTCTTCCCTCTCATGGCATCCCGGGGTCACCTGATGCCTAGCTGGGGTTTGATCCCACCATGGCTGGCTGTCGGCACACAATGGCTCTCGGGACAAGGTTGCACTGAGCTGCCAGGGTCTGGCCAGGAGATGGTGCTGAAAGGCAACTGGCCCTGCCGGCAGGGTGCCCTGGAGCCCACTTTGGCACCATTGTTAGCACTGGGATGGGGCCCTAAGGGACGTTTGTCAGCCCCACAAGTGTGAGCCTGCAGCAGGGCTCGTTTGGATCCTGCAGCAGCCTCTCCCTGCACACGGATGGAGGCTCTGCGGGAGCAGCTTTCAGGAGGCTCTGCCAATATTCCAAACAAACTCTAATCAGAGGCTTTGGGGGATTTGAATGAGCACAATCACTGCTGCACATCCTGAGGTTAAACCGAGTTTACACTGTGCTGCCTGAGGGCCCTTTAGTCCTAAATATGCTGCGTGTCCCAAGGTTCCAAATGCTGGATCAGAGCCTGCTGGGAAGGTGGCAGGGATTTGGGCTGTTTTGTGAGGGTTTTTTTTTTTCAACCATGTCCTAATAGGGCCAGCAACTAAATAGTGAATGACGATGCAAATTCCAGCAGCAACAGAGTCTGAGTTGGGATGAGCAGGAATAAAGGCCTCAGCTCCTCTCCCCTCCCCAGGCTGCCTGCAGCCCTGTGCAGAGGATCAGTTGGTCAGTGCTAGAAAGCTGTCAGCAACCTGAAACCCCAGAAAATCCAGGGGGGTTGGGTGGGCTTTTGAGGGAGGTGGGAGGGAAGTGTGTTACACTTTGGACCGCACTCCACAGTAAAGTTCTTGCCTCTGCCAGTTCCTTGCTTTAAACCGTGGCAGAAAGGGAGCTGTGCTCTGTTGCTGGGGTAAGCAGCTCTGCTCTGTGGAACTCTACATGAAGCTGTTTTTCTCAGGCCTCTGTTGCACGAGGAAAGAGCAAAGGAAGTGGAGCTGAGGAAGAGGAACACCCCTACGAGCTGTTGCTTACAGCAGAAACTAAAAAGCCAGTTGCTGTGGACAGGAAAACAAAAGGTAAGTGACCACCTAAGAAAGCAGAGCTGCTGGCTTGAGACGCTTTGAAGGAAGATCTGGAGGGCAGAGAGCGACTGGAACAATGCAAGTGGCTGCTGGGTGGGGTGCTGGGGTCTGGGTTGCAATTGTTTAGTTTCCTGATGATCTTCACTTTTCTAAAGGAGAGATCTGAGTGTTCCTGTACAGAATGTACACTGAGGAAGGGCAGCTCTGCTGTTTTGACAGCAAAGGGACTGCGAGGACCTTCTCTGTTAGCAAATGGCCCAGTCCTGTGCACAGTCAGCAAGGGCAGGAGAGTGGGAGCTGTGCTGTGCTGTTGCAGTGGGGTGAGGCAGGCATTTCCATGGGACACTTCTCTGTCCAGCTGACTCCGAGGACCTGCTGGTGTTGCATGTTTAGATCAGCAGATGGTTGAGTCTGCTGCCCTGCTCTGCAAATCAGTATCTTGTGTCTATTCCCTAGTCTGAGATGTAAACTAACAGAGGAGGATAACAAAGCTGTGCGGAGTAAGCCTCCTCTTCAGACTGGCTGATGATGCAGTGTGGCCAGCTTGGGTACCCACCCAGGCTCTCTCCTCCCAGAGGAACTTGTGTGCTTCAGAGAGGAGCTGGGAACACCTTGTCCCTTGTGTTTGGCTGTTGCTGGGCTCTTTGGCTTTCCTTCAACAACAACAGAAGATTTGTTTAAAGGAAAAACATCTCTTACTTCATGCAAAAGCCCTGAGCAGGAATTTGGAAGCATTTCATTTGGGCTCTAGACCTGAAACCATCTCACTCTGAGGATGAAGAGAAGATGAGGAGGGCTCAATGGGATATCTCAGTGACTGCTCTGTGACACCTGCAGGTTCTATTCCCCCCACTCCTTGCAGCATGATAGCTTTCATTGCTTGTGCCCTGCCACACTCCCAGCTGCTGCAGAGTGGCACTAGAGGTCATTGCTTTCCCACCAGCACTCACCATAGCCACTTGCTGCCCGAGGCACTTGAGATGCTTTTCAGGTTGGTGCTTTGCAGTCTTAGCCAGGAATAGTCCTTGGCAGCAGCTACTGGAGCAGAAGCTTTCAGGGCATCTTTGCAACGTGCAGCCATTGCTGGTTAATGGAATGTGAGCTGTTCCTGGGTGCTTTGCTCCTTTCTCTGGCTCCCATGTCCAGGCTTGGTCATGGGAGCAAAGGTGAGCTGCAGTTATGGGTCTAATTGAAACCAGATCTCAGCATCTGCATGTTCCTGATGCAGATCTGTTCTTCTGAACACCTGGAGGGGGCTGTGCTGGGGATGTCAAAACTCCATTTCCTGGAGAGGTTGCAGGAGGCATCTTTAGCCTATTGAAGATCAGCTTTGAAATCTGCTCCATGCCCTGGGAACAGAGGGAATGCTCCCAGCCTGCACAGTCAGTGGGGTCAGGAGAGCCTGTGGAAGGTGGGACCAGATGTAGCTAAGGATGAAGCAGGGCTGCTGCAGGGGGAAGATACACACAGAAGTGGTCATCCTGGCAAGAAGTTAAAGGCTGAACAAGGGACTGGAGCCTTAATTGGGGTGTTGGAGAATTTTCCCACCTCTGGATCAGAAGGGTCCTGGAGCATCAAAGGCAGCAGCTGAATCCAAAGACAAGGAGCAGGCCGAAGCATGCCTTTGAATTGCTTCTTGGCCCTGGTTCTGAGAGGCCTTCTAGATGATGCTTACTGAGTTCTGGAGGAGCCTTTGGTCAGAAGAGGAGGACTCAGATTCCTGCAGGCTATTGAGGAGGCAGCTGAAGGGCTGGGCTTGGGGCAGACTGAGTTTAATGAAGCCTTTGATAGCTGCTTTGTCCCTCTTGCTTTGAGCTGTCCTGAACCCAGTGGCTGGTTGAATGTGGCATTATCCCCTGGCTTGGGTGCCTTTGTGTGTCTTGCAGCCCTTTGCTGTCACATGCTGGAGCAGTAGGAAAAGTTGGCCTCATGCTTTGGGCAGAGGATCAGGAGTGGTCTGAGCCAAATGTTTTCCCATCCCTTTGGTGAGGAAACTTTGTGCATGAGCTCAGGGCACTCAGACCTCGCAGAGAGACTTGTAGATAAACCAGGGGTGCTGAGCTGACCAGGAGCAGACTGCCCAGCCCCTGCTGTGCTCAGGCAGACCTGATGGAGCATGAGTCTGGAAAGTACTCCTGAGTTCTGAAGCCTGTCCTGCTTCTCAGGAGAGCCATCCACAAGTGCTGTCCACAGTAACCAGCTGCAGGTAGGACTGAATTGGTTGCTTCTGACAGTCGGTAAAAACTGGTGTGTGTTGAGGCTGTGCTGCTGCCACAGCAAGCCCAGCTTGAACCACAGAATGGGCTGGGCTGGAAAGGACTTTTAAAGGTCACCTTTGAGCAGGGACATCATTGAAGGTCCCTACTTTGCCCTTCCCCCTGCTAGAGGCTTTTCTTCGTGGCTTTACTGGTTCAGCCAGCATGTGACTTGTGCTCTAACCCAGAGCTCTGACATGAGCCAAGCTGTGCTGCAGAGAGGCTTGAAGAAAGCAGCTCTGGAGAGCCAGGTTGTGGCTGTGTGGATGTCAGAGTGGGGGACACAGGGCTTTAAGGGACAGAAATTTGCTAGTTTGCTGTGAGGAGGATGTGCAGACCACAGCCTGCTGCCCTCCCTGCCTTTCACCATGGCTGCAGGCCAGACCCATTCCCCCTGCCTCAGCTCCTAGCCTGCATTTCTGCTTCTATGATGTGTCTGGAAGCTTCTGTGCAGAGCCTCATCAGTGACCTCTGGAAGCAGTCAGGGCAGTGTTTTATTGCCCTCTGTTAACAGGGTGCTAGTGGAGGGGGGAATATGAAAGA
The DNA here is from genome assembly GCA_013399055.1 of Ramphastos sulfuratus. Lineage (NCBI taxonomy): Eukaryota > Metazoa > Chordata > Aves > Piciformes > Ramphastidae > Ramphastos > Ramphastos sulfuratus. Next base: position 145,237 of record WBNM01040796.1, read on the forward strand.
GCAGCAGTTCAGGTAGCTGTAGGAGGAGAAACTGCCCCAAACGGCTGAGCTTGCTGAGACCAACCCAGGTGAGTGCTGAGCCTATCTGGGTGCCACAGGCACTGCCCCACTGCTTGCCTTTTACTGCAGCTGGAGGCTACTTTGGCACCCCTAAAGCTGCACCCTACAGGCCACTTTCCTTCTCTTCTCTGGTCTTGGGTGCCACAGGAGTTTGCATCCTCCTCACTTGCCACATTCTGGCGTGGTGCAGCAGGGGAAGCCTTTTCTAGATGAAGGGTAGAGGCTGCTTTAATGCTGAGAAGCTGAGCAAAAGCAGCTACAGTAACAGCTTCCTCCTCCTAATCCAGGGCATGAACCAAATCCTGCTGCTGATATATAGGGTTAATGATATATGTTAGTGTTAGAGTTTAGGGAAGTGCCTCTTGTCTGGAATCATCAGGCTGCTGGCAGGGAGGCTTAGTTTGAGTCCTTCCTGCAAGTACTGGGTTCAGTTTTGGGTTCTTAACTCCAAGAAGGACATTGAGGGGCTGCAGCAGGTCCAGAGAAGGGCAACAAAGCCAGGGAAGAAGGATCTGGAGAACAGGGCTGAGGAGGAGCAGCTGAGGGAGCTGGGGGTGTTCAGGCTGGAGAAGAGAAGGCTGAGATGAGACCTCATTGCTCTCTGCAGCTCCCTGAAAGGAGGCTGGTGGGGGTTGGGCTCTGCTCCCAAGGAACAAGTGACAGGACAAGAGGAAATGGCCTCAAGCTGCCCCAGGGGAGGTTTAGGAGAAACTTCTCCACTGAAAGGGTTCTCAAACGCTGTTACAGACTCCCTAGGGAGGAGGCTGAATCTGCATCCCTGGAGGGGGTTCAAAGCTGCAGAGATGTGGTGCTGAGGGACACGGCTTAGCCCCAGACCTGTAGAGTTAAACCGTGGTTGGACTGGAGGATCTGAAAGGACTTTTCCAACCAAAATGGTTCTGCATGCTCTGAAATGTCTCCTTCAAGATGTTCCTCATCTTTTGAGCCAAGTGTTCCTGCCTTTGCTTCATCCCTTCCTTCCCTGGCAGCTGCCTTGTGTTTTGAAGTCCTCCTCCTCAGCCCGATGAATGCCTGGTTGTGATTTCTGGTCAACAGGAGCCCTTTTGTGAGCTGTGGGAGCTGGGGCTGGAGCACTTTGTGCTGGCTGGACCCAAGGGTTCCAGCACATGGCAAAAAACTTTCAGCAGCCGCCTCTGCCTTCAGCAGAAATGTCAGAGAAGGTTAAGTTGGGACATGGAAGAAATTATTGCCAAGAAAGGAAGGAGGCTGAGGAGAAGCTCTTGGTTTAGCACAAGTTTTAACCCCCCCCTTCAGGTTCCTGTGACTGTCCCTGTGTCCCCCTGTCGGGTCAGGAGCTTTTTCTTCCCAGTACCAGCCCTGTGGGTGCAGCGTGGCTGATCCCTGCTGAGGTTTCTCTCCAGCATTCCAGCCTCACAGCTTTATGCAGAGTAGCCAAGCAGTCTGCTCCTGAGATCCTCCGATGGGAGCTGCTGCTGGGCACCCCCCAGTCAGTGGTAGGTTGGTTCTGGTGGCACCACCTGCCCGCAGCCCATGTGCCTCCCCCTGGCAGCTTCAGCTGCAGAACTTGTGCTTTCTGTGCCTGTGCAAGATAATCAACAACTACTTCATTGTCCTGGAATCTTTACCTAGTAGGATCCAGAGTGAGATAAGCCCTGGCACTGAGAGGCGAGGGCCTCGGGTGCACTGCCCTGGCAGCTCAGCTCGGTTCAGGCTTTGGCTGTTCCTGACTCAGCTGCCAGCTGGGCAGAGCTCTCAGCCCTGCCTGAGAAGGGGACTGGTTCTGCTCACCGAGCCCAGGGTGTGTGAGTCCCCAGGATCTGAAGCAGTTTGCAGACAAATGACTAACTCAGGCCTTTCCTGCCTCGTTCCTGGTGTGAGGACAGACCACAAACCCAGATGGGTGTTGGTGTTCAAAGTGCCCTGGCCAAGCTTCACGCTGGGAAGGATGCTGGGGGCAGGAGCTGATCTCTGCTGTTGCTAACAAACTGCTTTCAGCTCAAGATAAGTAAAATTCCTGAGTGTGTTTTGCCCCATGAGAGGAGGATTCGTTTGCCTCAGCTTCCCTTGGCTGCTGGCTCCAAAGCAAGCAATTTCCTGCTCACATCCAAACATCCTCCTTGCCTCTCAGAGCCACCTTATCAGGGTGCTTTGCTTTATTGTTCCTTTGCTTTATTGTTCCTTCATAGCATCAGATTTAGGTCCTTGGCCTGAGGGTTCCTTCTCCAGCGCTAAGTGGAAGTGGTCACAGTTGGCAAGCAATTTATGAGCAGATATAGGACAAAATGTGGTGAGCAGGAGTTACACTTCTGAGCTCCACAAAGCTTTGATTGCACAGATCAAACACAGGCTCAGGTGTGGCCAGGGCGAGTGGATGTGTGCCTGTGCACGTGCCTGGCACTCGGGACCAGTCAATTATTCATGGTGTGTGCAGGACCCTGGTAGCTGATACTAATGATGCTGCTGCAGGAGCAGCTGGGCAGCAGGGTGCTGTGTCTGGGGCAGCAGGGTGCTGTGGCAGGAAGGAGGTGTGGCTGGGGCAGCAGGGTGGTGTGGCTGGGGCAGCAGGGTGGTGTGGCTGGGGCAGCTGGCACACAGCTGGCCAGGGCAGGTCAGACCCTGCACTGCCTTGCTTGCAAAAGAGGCTTCCCCTTGCACAAACTGTTTGCTTCTCTCCCCTGAGCCGGGAGGAGAGGCTGAACTCGGGAAGCAGGGGGGAGGGAAGCAGTGCTTGTTGTGGGGAGTGGAGTTTGGAGCTCACAGGTTGATTGCAGTCCAGAAGTTTTCCCACCCTGCAGCCCGTGCCAAGAGCAGGGAGCGCAGCTCTGAATAACACTTTGGCCTTCATGGAAAGGGATCAGATGTTCCGGCAGCCTCCGTCCGGCTTCTCCCACCTCACTTGCTCTCTCTGCAGGATATAGTTAGCACTTCTCTTGGCCTTATATAGCAAGGCCTGATAGTTAGTGTTAACAGGAATAAAACCACGGAGAGCTGCCAGGCTGCATAAATCAGGCCAGGGTTTGGAATTTTGTAAACGCTGCCACTTTGGGCATGAGCTGAGCGCGAGGAACGGTGCTGAACTCTGCTCTCCACCTCCCTCCCTCACTGACAGAGGGCGGGGGGGCAGTTGGAATTCTGCTGCTGCTTCCATGTTTTTAATTCCCCCTCATTTTTATCCTCTTGAAGACCACAGGAGGAGCAGTGGCAGCCGCAGCCAGGACTCTGCCGAGGACATCCACGTTCCGGAGCAGTTCTCTGGGCTGCTGCACGGTTCCTCCCCGATCTGCGAGATAAGTGAGGACCCTTTCAGGCTGGTTTCCTCCACGGAGAAAGGAGACACAGAAGGTACCAGCCACTCACCTGCTATGCAGCTGGAGGATGCTGAGCTGCCTGCCCCTGCCTCAGCACGGACCAGCTCTCCAGACCCAGAGCACAGAGCCATCTACGCCACCGTGCAGCACGCGCTTGGCAGCCGGCCGGGCCCCGACACCGTAGGCATCCCCCACGGGCTGCAGCACCCTGGTGGGGCTGAAGAAGAGGGGGACAGGGCTGTGGGCAGAGCCCACCCAGGCAGCAAACCCAAGGCTGAGCTCAAGCTGAGCCGCAGCCTGTCCAAGTCGGACTCAGACCTGCTGACCTGCTCCCCGACGGAGGAGGATGCCATGGGCAGCCGCAGCGAATCGCTCTCCAACTGCAGCACGGGCAAGAAGCGCCTGGAGAAGTCCCCGTCCTTTGCTTCTGAGTGGGATGAGGTAAGGCTGAGCTTGCTTCAGAGCTGCTGTGCCAGGAATGAATCCACCCATCAGGAGCTTCTCCCTGCCGCACTGGCCCTTCACAGGGGCCCCTGGGTGCTTTTCAGTACTTTATGAACTCTCACATCACAGTAACAGGCAAATGATCACCTGAGAGTCTTCGAAGTGTTGAATGCCAAAAAGATTGACTTCACTGGAGGTGCAGAGCAGCAGAGCTGTAAGAAGTTGAGGGCTTTCCAAAGTTGAAGTTGCTCAGATATGGAGCTTGATTTATTCTAGACGAGCCATAGAAGTTTTTGTGCCCCAAATGAGGGAGAGTTGCTAAGAGAGCTCCTCACAGATCCTTCTGTTGACCACCTCTGCTCTGCCTCTCTGGACTGTCCCAGCATCTGGAGGAGAAGGTTTTGTTTCTGGGTGCCTGCTGCTGGTGAGGAGGATGCAGTGTGCTGGGTTCCTGGGGATGGAAGGAAGGGAGCAGCAGCTAGGCTGTTGTTTGTGTATTTAATGGCTCCTGCTTTCCTGCTCACATTCATTTCAGAGGCTTGTTAGAAGTCTTTTCATTACGGAAGAGGAGGCCTGTGGACAGTTAAATATTTCATGCTCAGAAAGTTGGCCCTGGTGAAGCTCTCAGGCCAGATTAAGTGTCCCTCTGCAATCCAGCACCACAGCATTACTGAAACATTCTTTGGAGATGATTCTGTGCTGGTAGAGCAGCAGCACTGCAGAGCAGATAAGCTCACATCAGCCACTCTTTGTACACTGAAAGGAAACCAACCCCTGGTGTGGTGCTGGGTGTGAGCTCCTGGGACCCTTGTGCCCTGCTCACCCACCCTCTGTATGCTGACTGATCCTGCCCTGGGGGCAAAATCAACCGCTGTGGAGCAGGGGGGTGCTCTGAGATGCTAAGGGCAGAGTGGGAACCCCTCCTCAGTATGAGCTCATTCCCTGGTTCATAGCACCACAGACTGCTTTGGGCTGGAAGAGACCTAAAGCTACTCCAGTCCAAACCCCCCTGCAGTTAGCAGGGACAGCTGCAGAGCAGTCTCTGAGCTGGAATTCCTTTTGATACACAGAAGTAGTGAAGGCTTAGGTCATGGTTCAGTGTGTTCCATGCAGTCATTCATGAAGCAATCCATCCCCAGGCCTCTCCTGTGTGGCACCTGTTAACGCTTTGCTCTGGGTTCTAAAGCCTCTAAAGGGAGGACCCTGCTGAAGTGTCCCCTTTAGAAGGGATGAAGGCATCCCCTGCACTGCTTCAGGGCTGCCACATCTCCACTCCCCTCTGCAGCTCTTCTGGTTGCAGAAGCTTTGCTGTCAGGTAGCTGGTGGGGTCTCTTTCTGCCTCCTGGTTGCACTCTTTGATGTTGTTGGCAGCAGGGGCACAGGGCAGAGCATCTTCCCCTGGCAACAGCATGAAATGGAGCTGCTGGGAGCCAGGAGCTGATCTAGTCAAGCTGCTTCTTGCTGTAAAAGAGCCTAAAGCAGAGTCCTGTGGCTGTTAGCAGATGATTGAGATGTGCCCATGGGGAGGTTGGTGCAGTGATCTGTGTGTGCAGAGAGGGCCTGGTGGAGCTGCTTGCAGTGCCAACAGCGAGGATTAAACATGGAACTGTGCAGGCTGCTGGAGCTGTGCTTAGCCCCCTGAATGGGGTCGTGCAGCTGCTCTCAATGAGGTGCAGCCTGCAGCCTCTGAACTCAGCAGGCTGGCAGAGAACCTCGCTGAGCTGCCCCTGCCAGTGACAGTTGAGCTCCTCCTGTGTGTGAGGGGAGCCCAGGGCAGGTCTGTGTGCAGTGCTCTGAGTGTTAACAGTCCTTGTGCAGGCAGCTGAGTGGGGAAGGCAGCCACAGGTAGCTCTGTGCAGCAGGCAGCTGTAGCAGACAGGCTGAAGGGTTGCCCACTGGCATTGCCAGCAGTGGGTGTTGTCTGCTGGGACACTGGGCACTCAGGGAGGGACCTGCTCGTGTTGTGGACAGATGGAGTTCTTGGTGTCACAAAAGGTTGGATGCTAGGAGGTAGTGGTGCCTTCCACCACAGCTTTTGAGGCCTTTGGGAGGAAGCTGTTAGGGCTGTGGCTGCTGTGGGGTGGCCTGAAATGATGAGCTCCGTTCAACCCCTCAGGCCTGCCTAAGTACTTAAGTCTCCGGGGGATTTAGTGCTGCAATTAGAGGCTCACAGCTGGGGATTAAGAACATTTTCACTGAGATGTGAAACTTCCAGGACAGCTCCTGCCGCTGCCGTGAGACACCCAGGAGTGGAAACTCGGAGCTGGAGCTGAAAGAAGATGCAGATTTGTCACTTTTTCTTCAGGGGAAAGCTGCATGGAGCTTGCATCTTGTAAAAGCTCAGCTCTGACAAGCTCCTGCAGACCAGCCCCTGGTGCTTGGAGTGACAAATGCAGACCCTTCAGCCTCTGCCTACTCCTGCTGGCTGCAGGGCTCTGGACTGGATGAGCTTCCCAGGTCCCTTCCCACCCTAGCACTGCAAGGTTTCATGGTTCTGTCACCACCAGGTGGGTCACAAGACTCCCCCCTTGCTCCGAGCAGCCTCCTGAAGTGTTTCCTTGACTCTCTTCAGGTTTAGGGGTCATAGTTCCTGCCCCCAGGCTGGCTGGTGGGAGCAGCAGAGGCTGTTCTCCACACATTTTGGGCAGTGCCCCTTGCCCTGAGCTGGCCTCCTCTCAGAGCTCTCCTTCCAGCTGGAAAGGTTATAGAGCTCATCTGGTGGAGCCAAAGGCAGGCTGCAGGCAGAGGTCGTTTTCCTCTCTGCTGTACTGAACAAGTGTGGCCATCAGGACCTTAATCAGCTTAATTATTGGGCTGATTATTCTGTTATCTCCAGATCCCAGCATTTCCTCTTGCTTTTCCTGTCAGGAATTCTTGCATCACCCCTCAAGGTCAAAGCTCTTTTCCCTTTGCCCCCAGTGAGATTTCCTCTGCCCTGATGAACTTAGGTGAAAGCTCAGCAAGAGCTAAAGGGTGGAGGGCAAGAGGATGGAGACAGCTTCTTGTCAGTGGTGCCCAGTGACAGGACAAGGGGCAATGGGCACAAACTGGTGTGAGGGTGCTGGAGCCCTGGAGCAGGCTGCCCAGAGAGGTTGTGGAGTCTTCTCTGGAGAGTTCCCAAACCCACCTGGACGTTGTGATGCTGGGCAGGCTGCTGCAGGTGCCCTGTTTGAGCAGATCTGGATGGTCCCTCCCAGCCCCTTCCCTTGAGCAGATCCAGAGGTCCCTTCCAGCCCCTCCATGCTGGCATTCTGGGGTCTGGGCATGCACACAGCTGATATTTATCTTTGGGTTTTTTTTTTCCTTCTCTCAGAACGACCTTGCTGTGTCCTTGGGAGGCACTGATGCAGCACAGAGACGCAGCACAACCCCCTGTGGTCATACTGGTGGCCACTGGGAGGGCTTTGCAGCCTTGGGGGAGGTGTGAAGTCCCTTCCAGAAAGCTCCATCAGCATCCAGATGCCCCCAAAGCTGGGCGAGTGTTGCACTCGTGGGGTGCTGCTCAGTTGGTGCTTTCTGGCTGAAGCTTCCTCTCCCTGCATGCCAATGAGCTGCTGCAGGAGCTCTCTCAGCTTGGTGACAAAAGACCTCTGGACTGTGTAATCCTCCTCTGTGTCTCTCAATGGATTTGCTGGCTCCAGGCTTCAGCCTTGGCTCTGGGGAGGAGGCAAAACCAGGAAAAATCAGGATGGACACCAGGGCTTGCTGAGGGCAGGGCAGTAGGAATGAGCTTCTAGTGGCCTTCTGCAAACAACCCCCCCTGGCTCCCCTCGGCCCCGGGGGCAGTCTGCATGCAGACAGATCCTGCTTTGGACTCTGTTGCCTGTTGCTGTTTTCCTGGCTGCCTGCCGTGTGGAGGAGCTCAGCACTGCCCCAGCCCTCGGTGACAGCCACACCCAGGTGCTTTTTTTTTTGGGTGGTGTGGCTATTTTTCAGCAAAACACAGACAAATCACAGGATGTCAGGGGTTGGAAGGGACCCAAAGAGATCATCAAGCCCAACCCCTCTGCCAGAGCAGGACCAGACAATCCAGCTCAGGTCACACAGGAATATCCAGACAGGCCTTGAATGTCTTCAGAGAAGGAGACTCCACAACCTCTCTGGGCAGCCTGTGCCAGGGCTCTGTCACTGTTACAGTAAAGAAGTTCCCCCTTGTGTTGAGCTGGAACCTCCTGTGCTGCAGCTTCCATCCATTGCTGCTTGTCCTATCCCAGGCAGCAGTGAGCAGAGCCTGTTCCCCCACTCCTGACCCCCAGCCCTCAGATAGTTATAAACATTGATTAAATCCCCTCTCAGTCTTCTCTTCTCCATACTAAGCAGCCCCAGGTCCCTCAGCCTCTCTCTCCTCACTCAGCAGTGCTCCAGTCCCCTCATCATCCTCATAACCCTCCCTTGGACTCTCTCCCTGTCCCTCTTCAACTGGGGAGCCCAAAACTAAACACAGTACTCAAGATGAGGTCTCAGCAGGGCAGACTAGAGGCAAAGGAGAACCTCCCTCGAATCTGCTGGACACACTCTTCTTTATGCACCCCAGGATCTCATTTGCCCTGCTGGCCACCAGGGCACATTGATGAGCATGCTGCAGGCTGCAGCCTCTCTGCAGCACCAGCACCACTTGCCTTGGGGCTACAGCCTTTCTGTACTCCAAAGTATTTGGAGTCCTGGGTCCAGTTCTGGGCTTCCCAGTTCAAGAGAGACAGGGAACTGCTGGAGAGTCCAGTCCAGGCTACAAAGCTGCTGAGGGGCTGCTGGAGCAGCCCTGTGAGGAGCAAAGGCTGGGAGCCTTGGGGCTGAGCCTGCAGAAGAGCAGCCCCAGAGGGGATCTGATCAATGCTCAGCAAGAGCTAAAGGACCTGTGGGGGGCAAGAGGATGGGGCCAGACTCTTGTCACTGGTGCCTGGGGACAGGACAAGGGGCAGTAGGCACACACTGGAACCCAGGAGGTTCCATCTGAACAGGAGAAAAGCTTCTTTGGTGTGAGGGCCTGGGTCTGGAGCAGGCTGCCCAGAGAGGTTGTGGAGTCTCATTCTCTGTAGAGCTTCCAAACCTCCCTGGGTCATTGTGCCCCGGGGCAAGCTGCTGTGGGTGCCCTGCTGAAGCAAGGGTTGGACTGGATGATCTCCAGAGGTCCCTTACAGCCCTCACCATGCTGGGATTCTATTTCAGTTTTCCAATGCTCTCTTTGACCAAAGCACCTCTACAGCATGGAGCCAACTACCCTTCCAGGTGAGGAGTAACAGCTATGGCTGTATGGATTTAGGAGGCAAAAGCATTTTGGAGTTTTATTTCTATCACTGTAATAAATTAACCCACCCCAGACTCACCCCACAACCTGTTTGGGGCTTGGTGCTTTAGTGGAAAAAGCCAGGTTAAGCCAAAGCAAATCAGAGCTGAGTGCTCAGGCTGCAGCCAGGCCTGAGTTGCTGTGCTATATTTAACCAGGATATTTTTGTATTTTAATAATTAACCACTGGGAAAGAGCAGCCTCAACCCCTCAGCATTGGCTGTGCTCAGGGTATCCTCTCTTCCAGCCCCATCCTGCATGGAGCCAGGTGGGGCTTGGTCTCTTCCCTCTGTATCAGGTGACAGAATGAGAGGAAATGGCCTGTAATTGTGCCAGGGCAGGGTTTGGTTGGACATGAGGAACAATTTCTGTCCTGTAAGAGTGGTCAGGGACTGGCACAGGCTGCCCAGGGAGGTGGTGGAGTCCCCGTCCCTGGAGGCGTTCAAGAAAGGTGTGACCATGGCACTTGGGGACAGGGTTTGGTGGCCATGGTGGTACTGGGTTGCTGTTGGATGGATGATCTCAGAGGGCTTTGCCAACCCAAACAATGCTGTGGTTCTGTGATCCTGGTGCTGTAGGGTGCAACTGAGGACTGGTTGTGGAGCTCAGGGATGCTTTAAAGCGTTCAGTTTATGTCCTTCCCCTGTCTTCTTGTCTTTGCAGCCTCCTGGTGAAGTGATCAGCAGTAAAGCAGCTTGGGTTGGTGTGTGGCTGGGGAGAGTTCTGCTGCTGTGGAGACCCAGAGGCATGGGGCAGGGTCCCCTCTGTGCTCAGAGCCAGAGGCATGGGGCAGGGTTCCCCTCTGTGCTCAGAGCCAGGGGCATGGGGCAGGGTTCCCCTCTGTGCTCAGAGCCAGGGGCATGGGGCAGGGTTCCCCTCTGTGCTCAGAGCCAGGGGCATGGGGCAGGGTTCCCCTCTGTGCTCAGAGCCAGGGGCATGGGGCAGGGTTCCCCTCTGTGCTCAGAGCCAGGGGCATGGGGCAGGGTTCCCCTCTGTGCTCAGAGCCAGGGGCATGGGGCAGGGTTCCCCTCTGTGCTCAGAGCCAGGGGCATGGGGCAGGGTTCCCCTCTGTGCTCAGAGCCAGGGGCATGGGGCAGGGTTCCCCTCTGTGCTCAGAGCCAGGGGCATGGGGCAGGGTCCCCTCTGTGCTCAGAGCCAGGGGCATGGGGCAGGGTCCCCTCTGTGCTCAGGGGCATGGGGCAGGGTCCCCCTTTGCTCGCTGTGATGCAGCTGTGGGTGCAGAGCTCAGCTCAGGTCTGTGTAGCACTGGGAGGGCTTCCCTGCTTTTCAGGAAAGGTTCCTGGGTAGCTTAGTGCTGAGGCAGCCACCTGCAAATCCTCACCAGGGTGTTTTGACTTGGAGCTGGCAGTGCTGGGGTCTGGACCTGAAAAGCATCAAGTCCTCTGGTGTTAGGGGAGGGCAGCAGGATGGAAACAAGGAAGCTGGACCTGGCACTCCCAGTTAATGTGAGCTTGGATCCAGCCCTGGCAAAGGGAAGAAGTGAATTTGTCATGGTGTCAGCCCACAGCCCTGGAGCAGGCTGCCCAGAGAGGTTGTGGAGTCTCCTTCTCTGGAGAGCTTCCAAACCCCCCTGGCTGTTGTCATCCTGGGCAAGCTGCTGTGAGTGCTCTGCATTAACAAGGGGCTGGACTGGATGATCCCCAGGGGTCCCTTCCAACCACACCATGCTGGGGTCCTGAGATGTTCCATAGGTGGTTGAATTCTGAATCACTTTTTCAGGCTGGTTCTGAAACTCCCAGGTAGCTGCATTTCAAACTCCATAAACTTACTTCTCCTCGTGGTGCTCTGAGGGCAGAGGACCACATCCTTCAGTGATTCCTCAGCTGATCCCATGACTCCCTCTCCCTGGTGGAATTTGGTGCTCCAGGAGCACTGCTTCTCTGCTCCCCACAACAGGAAGGGCTCCNTGGTTCTGTGATCCTGGTGCTGTAGGGTGCAACTGAGGACTGGTTGTGGAGCTCAGGGATGCTTTAAAGCGTTCAGTTTATGTCCTTCCCCTGTCTTCTTGTCTTTGCAGCCTCCTGGTGAAGTGATCAGCAGTAAAGCAGCTTGGGTTGGTGTGTGGCTGGGGAGAGTTCTGCTGCTGTGGAGACCCAGAGGCATGGGGCAGGGTCCCCTCTGTGCTCAGAGCCAGAGGCATGGGGCAGGGTTCCCCTCTGTGCTCAGAGCCAGGGGCATGGGGCAGGGTTCCCCTCTGTGCTCAGAGCCAGGGGCATGGGGCAGGGTTCCCCTCTGTGCTCAGAGCCAGGGGCATGGGGCAGGGTTCCCCTCTGTGCTCAGAGCCAGGGGCATGGGGCAGGGTTCCCCTCTGTGCTCAGAGCCAGGGGCATGGGGCAGGGTTCCCCTCTGTGCTCAGAGCCAGGGGCATGGGGCAGGGTTCCCCTCTGTGCTCAGAGCCAGGGGCATGGGGCAGGGTTCCCCTCTGTGCTCAGAGCCAGGGGCATGGGGCAGGGTTCCCCTCTGTGCTCAGAGCCAGGGGCATGGGGCAGGGTCCCCTCTGTGCTCAGAGCCAGGGGCATGGGGCAGGGTCCCCTCTGTGCTCAGGGGCATGGGGCAGGGTCCCCCTTTGCTCGCTGTGATGCAGCTGTGGGTGCAGAGCTCAGCTCAGGTCTGTGTAGCACTGGGAGGGCTTCCCTGCTTTTCAGGAAAGGTTCCTGGGTAGCTTAGTGCTGAGGCAGCCACCTGCAAATCCTCACCAGGGTGTTTTGACTTGGAGCTGGCAGTGCTGGGGTCTGGACCTGAAAAGCATCAAGTCCTCTGGTGTTAGGGGAGGGCAGCAGGATGGAAACAAGGAAGCTGGACCTGGCACTCCCAGTTAATGTGAGCTTGGATCCAGCCCTGGCAAAGGGAAGAAGTGAATTTGTCATGGTGTCAGCCCACAGCCCTGGAGCAGGCTGCCCAGAGAGGTTGTGGAGTCTCCTTCTCTGGAGAGCTTCCAAACCCCCCTGGCTGTTGTCATCCTGGGCAAGCTGCTGTGAGTGCTCTGCATTAACAAGGGGCTGGACTGGATGATCCCCAGGGGTCCCTTCCAACCACACCATGCTGGGGTCCTGAGATGTTCCATAGGTGGTTGAATTCTGAATCACTTTTTCAGGCTGGTTCTGAAACTCCCAGGTAGCTGCATTTCAAACTCCATAAACTTACTTCTCCTCGTGGTGCTCTGAGGGCAGAGGACCACATCCTTCAGTGATTCCTCAGCTGATCCCATGACTCCCTCTCCCTGGTGGAATTTGGTGCTCCAGGAGCACTGCTTCTCTGCTCCCCACAACAGGAAGGGCTCCACTGGAGATGGGACTTGGCAGGAGCCTTTTAAGACTCTGCGGTTTTTTGTTTCACAAAAAAGGACTCTCCCTGGTGGAGTTCAGCCTCAAGCTGACTTTGGTTCTGAATGGGAGTCAGAGTCCAGCCCCTGGCAGCATTTCCCAGAGCCCAAAGCTGAGAGCTTCTGCAGCTGCACCCAGCAGAGCATCGCACAGAGGCAGCTCAGGGGCGGTCCAGCGGAACTTGGCCTCTTTCCCCAGCTCTGTCCTTAAAAGACCAGGAAAAGCAGGAGCTGAAGCTTACCTCCCCCCAGTCCCCGTGGCCAGTCCTGTACCAGCCTTGCAGCAGCTGCTCTGAGGTGCCCACAGGAGTGTTTCCTTGGGATATTTCCCACTCAGGGGCTTCTTGGGTTGTTGGGGTTGTTTTGTGCTCCACTGGTGCCAAGGGTAAGCAGCCAACCCTGGGCCTCTGCAGGGTCTCCTTGCATGCAGGGGCTTTAGGGCTTTAGGTTATTGAAAATTCCCAACTACCTGAGGTGCACTTTCACCTTAACAGATTAACCTGGTCGTTGTCACTGTTCCCTCTGCACAGCTTTTAGAGCCTCAGCTTACAAGCTCTGCTGGAGGGCTGGGCTTGGAAAGTTGCAGTTCTGGTTTCAGGAGGGATCCTGGAGGCTGTGTGGAAACGCAGCTTGCATTAACTACTGCTTTGGGGCAAATTCAGGCATTTCTGTGCAGCCCTTCAGTGAAAAGGCAGCAGCTTTTACCTTGGCATGGGGTTTGCCCTGAGCTCCTGGCAGTGCCTGGTTTAGCTCCGGGTACTGAGCTGTCTCCAGCTCCCTCTCCTGGGTCCTCCAGGCACTCGGCCCCATGCTGCTGCCTCTGCAAACTTCATTTCTGTTGCAGCTCTTTCTCGCTGGCAGTGGTGAGGAGCACAGGCCCAGGGCTGGGACATGTGATGGTTTCAAAGCAAACCAACCCAGAACCACCCCCCAGCCCACAGCCGAGGCACAGCCCAGCTCACCTGCTGCATGCTGTGCATGAGTTGGAGCTCCTCAGGCTGTCCTGCTGGTGGCAGTGGGGGCTGCACATTTGCACAGGCTGAGCCAAAGAATTTGGGGTTCCCTTGCCCTAGCTTTGTGCTCTGGAGGGGTGGTCTGATTACAACTGTTAATTTTCAGATGCTAGCAGGCTGTGGAAGGGAAGGCTCTGTGGAGTCCTGGCCTCTCCTCATCCCTTCCAAGTCCCCCATCCTTACAAAGGCTCTTCTGGGCAAGGGGCTAAGATGCCTTTTCTGGGTCAGAGGTAACTTAAACAGCCTTCCCTGGATGCCTTCAGCAGTCACGTGGCAGGTAAAATCCTGGGGCTGCCTTGAACTTTTCCTCAGGCTTTATGAATAATGCAGCATCTGCTGCTTTATCTCCTTCCAGATTGAGAAAATCATGAGCTCCATCGGTGAAGGCATCGACTTCTCTCAGGAGCAGCAGAGGATCTCAGGTAGTGTACCCAGCTCCTGTCTGTCTGTCTTGGTTGGGCTCTGGACAAAGCCGAGGTGCTGGCTCCTGCCTCTAGAGCTCTTTAACCTGCTCTGGCTCCCAGAAGGGGGGAGGAGGGCTCTGCACAGCAGGAGCAGACCTCGGCTTGCCAGCATTTTGCTCCCAGCAATACCAGCTCCATACTCCTCTGGCAGATGGATTGAATTAGGTAGAGCTCAGTTGTCCCACCCCCAGCCTGCTGTGGAGAGGAAGGGACTGGGTGAAGAGCACCACAGCTGGTGCCCCTTACCTGCTGGGAAGGGAGGGGACCCTGAATAGCCCAGCGCTGGTGAACTCCCCTGGTGGCAGCAGTGTGTGTAGGGTTTTGCTTCTTTCCATTCTGTTCCTGAATGCTGGGACTTGCTGCACATCAGGTGGGCGGTTCTGAGGTGATGTCTGGCACCTTGGCACAGCTTTAAACCACAGCTCGTGGCTGAGCATTGTGGAGTTGTTACTGATGGCCTCTGATGCCTGAAGTGACTCCTTACAGTCCTTGCCTTTAGGTGGTGAGTCGCTGGCTGGTGTGAGTGGTCTGAGGAGTTTCTTGTGCTCTCCCTCAAGCTCATGGCAGTGAAATCAGCTCCATGGTGTTTGGCTCCTTGCTCCTGATCATGCAGCCCAGTGGCAGCTGCATTCTGGTGCTTCAGACTTGCAACTGGTCCTTGCTCAGTGTCAGGAGCAGGATCAGGTTTTCTGCACCTACAGAATGAAAATCTAATTTGCAGCTGAAGGATGGTGTGAAGGCTCCAGCCAGCACCCTAGGGGTAGGAAGTTCTGCTGATCTCCTGGCTCCTGCAGTTACTGTTCTCCACACAGCCTCTGGGAACATCCAGCTGATGGCTCACAGCTCTCTCCTGCCTTGCAGAACGTTTGTCTCAGGTTTCTGTTATTCTCTGGTGGATAGCAACACCATTTTCTGGAAGCAGCCAGTCTGACACAGAGCTGCTGCCTGTCTGTCTTCTGGCTGCTCTCAGTCCCCATCATGATCTGACTTCTGTTGCAGGGCAAGAGGCTGCATTTTGTTGTGTCAGTGTGGGTCTGTCCCTGAGGAAATGAGCAGAACTTCTCTGCAGCCCTCCACACTCTGGGGTTCTGTTCTTTAAGGCTCAGAAAATCCTTTCAACCCTGGAGGGATGGCTTGGAATTGTATTTAGAGTTGCTTCCTCCTCTTGGCCCCCACCCTTTAGCTCTTGCTGAGCATTGCTCAGATCCCCTCTGAGGCTGCTCTTCTCCAGGCTCTCAGCCCCAGGGCTCTCAGCCTTTGCTCCTCACAGAGCTGCTTCAGGCCCCTCAGTGGCTTTGTAGCCTCTGCTGGACTCTCTCCAGCAGGTTCCTGCCCAGAACTGGACCCAGTAATCCAGATGTGGCCTCACCAGTATAGCAGGAAGGGAGGAGAACCTCACTTGCCCTGCTGGCCACACTTTTGTTCATGCCCCCCATTCTCTCCCGTGCCTTCAAGCCAGGAGCAGAGACAAAAGCAGAACTCATTTGCCTTTCCTGCAGTGTGATGGAGGATGTTGGAAAGCTGCCACCAAGAGGAACTTTGTCCTTTGAAATCCTGCATCCCAGCTGCTCCGGGTGGGCAGTGGCTCCCCTTGAGGAGATGCTGATGTGGATCCCCGCAGGCAGCTCCTGCTGATCTCCAGCCCATTTGGCCCTTGGGGTTTTGCCTCTGAGAGGTGGAATCCCCACTGCATTCCCAGTGGGAATTCAACCTGTGCCTGCCCCAGACCATACACAGACTGCTCAGGGCTTCTGGGGCCAGATGGCTTTGCAGAGGGGTGGGAAAGAGGCCGTGGGGTTTGGTTTGAAGGCAATGTCACTGTTCTGAGATCCTGGTGACCCCACCCCAGCACGTCCGTGGCAGGTGCGGCAGTGCCCGGTCGATAGCGGCAGTGAAGAGGTCTGGCAGGGAGGGGAGGAGGAGCCTCTCCAGCTCTGCAGCCAAAGCTGCCATTGTGCAGGGAGTTCTCAGCAAAATGGACACCCAGCTCTGGGAGCAGGAGACCCAGGAGCTGCCCCGACCCTGGCTGGGTGCTTCCCCACGGGCTGGGCTGTGTCAGGCTCCAGCTGGGACCCCTCGGAGGCATATCCACTGCTGGTACACAGCCCCTGTGCTCCTGCCTCTCGAAGTGCAGCCAGCCAGGGAGCAGGGGCAGTGCCTCCACCCTAGGGAGCCCAGAACTTCTGTGAGACAGGGAACTGCTGGAGAGAGTCCAGCAAAAGCTGTGAGGTTGGTGAGGGGCCTGGAGCATCTCTTGAGGAGGAAAGGCTGAGAGCCCTGGGGCTGCTGAGCCTGGAGAAGAGCAACCCCAGAGGGGATCTGCTCAGTGCTCAGCAGGAGCACTGAAGTCTGCTGTGGTTCTTGAGAAAGGCCTTGCCAGAGGAGCTGTGTGGCTCCACCTGCTCTCTTTGCAAGTGTTAAATACTCCAATTATTGCTAACTGCCCTCTGTTGACTGTTCCCCCTTCTGCAGGCTTTAAAACCTGAAATTCCAAAACTGTGGAGCATAGGGAAAAGGATGGAGCTGAGAATTAGGAGTTTGCTTCAATGAGGAGTTGTGATCAGGCTCTTGCTGGAGGGTGCATTGCTTGGGGTTCATTTGTTCTTGTGCCATCCTTGACACCTGCAAGTATCAAGTGTATTTTGGGCTGCTTCATTTTCAGCCCAGGATGTTTTCAGCATCTCTTACCTTCTTTTTTTTCTTTTTGATGTACTCCTCCTCCATTACTCTCCCTCCATTCGCCTCCCTCTGTTCCCCTCCCTCACTTTGTGTTGATTGGAAGTGATTTTACAGACACAAACCCTGCACTTGGTGTCAGTGCAGGTTTCCCCATTCAAAGCAGAAATGCAGTCCCCAGAACACAAAAGGCTGAGTAGAGTAAATCCATTTTTGTGAGGAAATTCAGGAGCTCAAGACCTGCTGCGGTTTCATTTCTCCTCCCAGAATTGCTGTAGTAGGCAGCAAGCACTTTCCTCACCTCTCTCTCGATAAATTAAACATGAGCCAGCCACAAATCACCGGGAACGGGCAGAGCAGACCTGGACCATCATTGTTTGAAAGCCCAGGCTGCCGGCTCCATCCGTCAGTAAACCCTGGGCAGCCAGGAATTTCCACTGGAGAGTTAGAGAGCTGCTGCCTCCCTCCCCTCTCCTGCAGCCTCTGCTGCCAAGGCTGCTCACGGCTTGTACAGAGGATGGAAGAGCTGGGAGGGGTAGGAGGATAAGGAGAAGGGAGGGACAGGCAATGCGAGAGCAGGAGACAGGACCGAGAGTGGAACGGCAAGCGTGGAGCTCGCTGCCTGCAGACAAAGCCCAGCGCTGCTGCAGCGCCCGGCAAGGACGGGCGGGGACGCGGCTGCCGCCGGAGCAGCGAGCAGCAAGGAAGGGAAGGATGGAGAGCCCGGGCCAGCGGCAGCTGCTGGCATCAGCTCCAGCTTCAGATGCTGCCCTCCTGCGCAGGCTGCCTTAGGGGAGGGAGACGGAAACCCTTTGTGATGCCCGCGTTTCTCCTGCTGCAGCGTGCACTAGAAGGACCGGCCAGCGCTGCCCGACTCGCCTGGCAGAGGAGCCCTCCTGGGGACCAGAGCAGCAGGAGCCCCCACCCCACGAACTGCCAGATCGCAGCGTGAGCTCTGCCTTTTGCAGCCATTGCAGCGGGCGGGGGTGGGAAGGATGGCTCCGAAGGTACCAAGCAGCTTCAGCTGACCTGAAGGCTCAAAGGAAGCAAACTTGCATTTCCTGATCGTCCTTCTGTTTGCACAGAGCCTCGGCAGAGATGTGCTGAGGAGCCTGAGCAGTCCTGTCTCGCGTAGCAAATTCCCCAAGGAAAAGAAGCTCTCTGAACTTTTTTTGGTCCTGTTGAAGGTCTCAAGCTTTTTTAGAGGAAAGTAATAAGTCACTGGACCCTTTTCCCCGGGGTGAGGGAAGGGAGAGCTCATCTGCACAGCGTCTGTAGGGTGCTGGGGAGAAGAATCTCACTCATCGGGCTGAGAGGAGGTGCCAGGGCACGGCTCGGGCTTGAGCTGCCGCCGAAGAGGAGCGAGAGTGCCGGCGTTTGGGTGTTCTTTGTTTTACCATGCTTTAGAAGCAAGGAGCTAAATGCCTGCTCCTCCAGAGCTGCTCCCTGCTTGAGTCGGGGGCTGAGGTGCAGTGGCTGCCCTTAGCTGAAGCCAGTGGAGGACGGGCACAGAGAAGCATGCACCAAACACCTGGTGGGACTGGATGCACTGGGCGCAGTCGGTGCCGGAGCAGCGGTGCGGTTCACCTCCCTCTCGCAATGCCCTGTGTCCAGAGAGCTGGTGAAAGGACAGTGCCAAGACTCTCAGCCTCATGCTCAGGCTCACTCACACCTCTGCTCCTCCTAACACCCTAACAGCCAGAAAAAAGCCCTTACCATGGTTTGCCTCTTTCAGGACTGCTTGGGGAGAAAAAGTATAAAGCCCTTCTTTCCTTCTGCTGCAGTCTGTGTGGTTGCTTTGTCTTGCATGTCTGCTGTGGACAGCTGCTCCTGGCTGGCTTCTGCTGCTTTCCTCAAAGTCCATCGTGTCTGGTTTGTGTCTGGGCTGCATGAAGATGCATTTTCTCTCTAGCTGCTTTGCCCTCTGATGCTCCCAGCCCTCTCTGCTGACCTGCTGAGCAGGGTGCTGCATCCCAAGTTGCATGGATGAGAGGAGCTCCGCTCCGTTCCCTCGCACCTACGACTGGCTGGGAGTGCCAAGGGTGGAAGTTTGCTGCCCTCCTCCCGCCCACTTCTGATGAGCCAAGGAGTGGATCCGCATCCCCGTGGGGTTGGGCTTTGGATGGCTGCCTGGCAAGGAACTGGTCTGAGCCCTGACAGCAGTGCATGTGATGCCATGGTCGTAGGAGCACTTCTAGGCAGTTGGCCCAGGCCAGGCGTTTCTTTTCCTGAGTGCTAAGTTGAGCTCGGAAGCAGAGCGGAGCGCGCCGGGGCCCCGACGCCCGCCCATGGTCTGTGCTCACCGGAGGAGCTGTCTGCCCGCTGGGCTGCTGTTCTCTGAGCACAGTTTTTTTGGTTTCTTGCTGGTAATGACCATGATGTGGCAATGCCATCTGTCCTCCTCCGAGTGCCGCTGCTACCGCCTGAACGGCTTCTCGCTGTTCAAGCGCCTGCCGGTTCCTCTCTCGTCAGGTTCGCGGATGCTGGAGCAGAGCGTCGGGGAGTGGCTGGAGACCCTCGGCCTGCAGCAGTACGAGAGCAAGCTGCTGCTCAACGGCTTCGACGACCTCCGCTTCCTGGTGAGTCCCTCTGCCGGCCACAGGCGGCCAGACCTGGCCACTCGGTACCGCTGGTACCAGCCCAGCAGGAGCAGCTCTGCTCTGGGGACAGGCTGGGAGAGTTGGGGCTGTTCAGCCTGGTGAAGGCTCCAGGGAGACCTTAGAGCTGCATTTCAGTATCTGAAGAGGACCTGAAAGAAGGCTGAGGAGGGAAAAGAAGGCTGAGGAGGGACCGTTTAGAGGGGCCTGTGGGGATAGGACAAGAGGCAATGATTTTGAACTGAAGCAGGGCAGAGTTGGGTTGAGCATCAGGAGAAGTTCTGCATAGTGAGGGTGGTGAGACAATGGGACAGACTGCCCAGGGATGTGGTTGAGGCCCCATCCCTGGAGACATCTGAGATCAGACTGGATGTGGCCCTGGGCAGCCTCATCTAGTTGGGGGTGTCCCTGCTGAGTGCAGGGGGCTTGGACCAGATGACCTTGGAGGGTCCCTTCCGACCCAGTGCCGTCTGTGACTCTGTGGACGGTCCAGGGGCAGTGCAGAAGGTTTAGACAAAAGAAGCAGTGAGGGCAGTGATGAGCCAGGGTCCTTTACCCTCACCTTTACTTCAGGTGTTAGGTTTTTTTCCACTATGATTTTATTTACCTCCTTCATCTTTGTTATCCACTTTACTCCAGAAACGGGAGCTGAACTGTACTAGTGTTGTGATGCCAGCCCAGAGCTGCTCCTGGGCTGTGAAGGAGGTGGTGGACATCTTGTTGGGAGTGCACTTTAAACATGCAGGCAGCTGGTTCACGAGCTGCATCTAACTGACTCTGAGCCCTAGCAATGGGAACACTAAGGGGCTGTCAGTAAGCAGTGTCTGGAGGCTCAGAGCTTTACAGCATCAAAATCTGAGGGTTCACTTGGAGCTATGAACTGCAAAGGCAGATAATCTTGGTGATGCAGGGGAGAGTTCTTCATGTATGGCTTAAGGAAGAGACATTTTGAGTGCAAATTCCAAGTTTTGCAAATAAAGACTTGCTAAGAATGGAGGCAAACCTTTGGAGCAGTCACTTGGG
Organism: Ramphastos sulfuratus; assembly: GCA_013399055.1. NCBI lineage: Eukaryota > Metazoa > Chordata > Aves > Piciformes > Ramphastidae > Ramphastos > Ramphastos sulfuratus. The sequence continues at coordinate 165,431 of WBNM01040796.1, forward strand.
CTGAGGCAACTCCCTGCCTTGGAAAGGGAGAGGCAGCATCACTTTGGCACTGCAGGTGGTGATGGAAAGGTGGTGTCCAGGAGGATGTGTGCTCGGGAGCTGAAGGGGAGGTGGAAACCCCAGCAGCCATCCAGCAGTGGAGAGGGAAGGATGAATAGGGCTGGGTGAGGGGCAGGGAAATGGATGTGGGAGCAGTCTTTGTAGGGTGCTCCAAGGCAGGGTGTAATGACACCATTCAGAAGTGACCCACTGCCTGGCCCTGCCTGGCAAGTGTGGTGCCAGCCCTGCCAGCGCAGGACTCCAGTGATGAAGGAAACTCACTTCTTGCTTGTCCCTGGGGAGCTGAGAGCTGGCGCCTGGTGAGCAGGAATTGGTATTGACTGAGCTCCCTGGCAGGAACCAGCAACACTCAGCTGCAGGCTGCTGCAGAACTTTGTCATCTGTAAGGGGAAGGCTCCTCATGTGTGTCTGGCTGTGGTTCCATGGGGTGCTTGGAGGCCTCCTTGCTGTTGTCCACAGCTGATGGTTTTCTTCCCCAGCCAGTGCTGGTAGCCACCTCCAGGGAAGGAGATCTGGCTTTAGCTAAGGGGATACTCTCCTCACTCCTTGCTCTCTAATTTAAAAGGCCAAATAACTTCGGGAAAATTTCCTGCAGCCCCTGGCTGATCTCCATTTTGCTGCTTATCCCTTTTACTGGGAAGTTGACTCTGGCAGCTGTGCCAAGCCTGGCTTTAAATCCTTCATCCGAGGCCAGGGAGTCTGAAGCTAATACAGTCAGCCCAGTGTGAAAATCAAATTACTGAGAACTTTTCCTCTGTGGTGTTGCTCACCTTCAGCTTCTGCTGTTGTGGGAGTAAAACTTACTGATACAAACATACAGCAAGAGGCTAACTTGGGTCTATTTTTGCTGGAAACACTGAAGCTGGGCAGTGCAGTGAGGAGCTGGTTGCTTGGCTCCAGCCTGGCCCTTCCTCCTCTTTCCTTACAGCAGTTTCTTCATTAGCCACCAGGTTCAGTTGCTAACAAAGACTTCAGACTAATTGTCATTATCTTCCTGGAGTTCAGCTCTTTCTGTGAAAGGTTTGGTCCCTTCTAGAGCCTCACTGTGTTAAAGATTTCAGAGTCCAAGCTGTGCCCCAGCTTGTGGTTTGCCAGTTGCCAGCCAGGCTGTGGGGCTAATGAAGGTTTAGGAGGAAAATGAAGGAAAACTTTTGGTATGGAAGGGAATCACAAAAGGAATGAAGGTCAGGTTGGACAGGACTTTGAGTAGCCAGGGCTGTGGGAGGTGTCCCTGCCCATGGCAGGGGCTTGGAGCTCCACGATCAAGTTCCCTTCCAACCCAACTCATTCTGTGAATGCAACAATTCTCACCCTGCCTGGATGTGCAGCCTGAGCTGGGATGGGCTGAGCCTGCAGCCAGGCCTCTCAGTGCCTTGCTTTGTTCCAGCACTTCCAGCAGTTTCTTGTTCAGTTCTTGTTCTACCTGCAGAGCAGCCTGAGGGGCTGCAGGGATGCCTGGGGCACAGGAGGGCAGCCCGGGGACAGCTGCCCAAGTTCAAATGCAAACCCCAGGATGTTTGTGCCCAGCTGAGGGTGAATGACCCTGATCCAGTGCTGGCTTCAGGCAGGGCTGGGTGCTGCTAAGGCAGGTCAGCAGGGTGGGTTAACCATTGCTGTGCCCTGACCTCGAGGCTTGGGTGCTGTGTTTGTGAGAGGGGACTGGATTTGCTGCAGGCTGTGTGGAGCCTCCTGGCTTGCTCTGAGGAAGAAATGGGCTTTAAAAGCTGGATTTAGGCATCTTAGTCTTCTAAAAGCCTGAGCCTTCTTTGCAGTGTGCACATGGGGTGTCTTCAGAAATTCTCCTGCTCCTTTTAAGTTGCTTGCAGTGGCTTCGTGGTGGAGCTCATGGGCAGTGCTGGCAGAGAGGTTTTACCTGCTGCTGCTGTTCCTCTCCGGCACATCCCTCTGCTCAGCCTCTGCCTTGCCACTGAGTGACCATCACTGCCAGCACTGCTGGCTTGGGGCAATCAGTCTGTGACACTCAACTTCTGCTTTAATTCAGAGAGCAGCCTGAGCAACCAGCTGGGAATGGCAAAAAGCTGGAGTGGAGATGGTGCTGAACATCCTCTGCTGCACAGCCTGCTGGAGCTCTCTCATCAGAGCGGAAAGGTTCATTTGTGCACTGGGTAACCATGACTGAACTGGAGCTGCTGGTGGAGTGTCACTGGTGTGGGCTGTGCTGTCCTTGACTTAGCAAAAGCTCAGCTTTGCAAGCAGAGGAAAACCCTCAGCAGAACTGCCTGCCAAGCCCTGGCAGTGCTGGGGGACCAAGGGCACCTCACCACCCAGGAGAAGCCAGCCCTGCCACCTCCCACGTGGAGCAATGTAGCCCTGGGAGTGCTCCAGGGCTGCAGGAGAGCCACGGCCTCATCCTCCATCAGAGGAGGAAAAGGAAAGGTCACATCTCCAAAGTGCAGCAGTGATGAGCAGTGTCAGTCAGAAACATGCACCATGAATCCACTTAATGGTCCCTGACTGGTAATGAGCTGGGGGAGCTGGAAGAACAGGAGACTGTCACAGGAATATGGACTAAGGGGGGGTTCTGCTGCTCCTGGAGCCTGGGCCCATTGTGTCTGTTGTGCTCATCAGTGCCCCTGCAGCAGATGCTCCCTTCAGGAGGTCCATGGGATCTGGTTTTGCATCCCAATGCCCTGCTGCAAGCACAGGAGTGACCAAGGGCCAGGCTGGGCTCTGCTTTGTGCTGGAGAGCAGGGCCATGGCCAGTGTCATAGGGATTGCAGGGGCTGGTGGTGGAATCCCCCCCCCAAGAAGGGAAGGAAGTACCATGACCTGCACCCTCTCTACAGCGTTTTATGATCCCACAGATCCCATAATGGTGTCTGAGCTGCTTGCCAAAGCTTTTCCCTTCCCTTGGAGGGCTGAATGTTTGCTGCCCCCGAGACAACTCATCAGGCTGACATCTGAGAAGGGCAAACCTCTCACACTCTGGCAACTGCACCATTATTCTCTAGCTGAACTTCTTATTCAGCCCAAAGACACTCTGATTCACAAATGAGCAGGTAAAAGAGGACATAAAGCACTTTAATGGCTTTTTTGTTTGTTTTATTGTTGAAGCCTGGACTCCTGTGGAGTGTGTGGAAAGCAGCTAATGCTGATTCAATGAGACAGCGTCAGGAATGGAAATCTGTTCTCCTCTGGAGTGCCCTGGGCTCCTCTGGGCTTTTTGCATTCTTTAGTTTTTTTTCATAATTGGAGAGAAGTGGTAGAAAATGATGGCACAGGAAGAGCAGGGTGCCCACGAATAATTTAGAGCACTGGCATTAATTGGCTCAAATGTGATTCAGTGCCACCTTAGATCAGCCTGCGGTGCTCTTCGTTACTAAAGAGCCTTCCTCTTCTCTCCTCCCTGTGTCTGGGAAGGCAGAGGGCTGGTGTGGAGCTGAGGCTTTGCCTTGGTGTGTGAGCAGAGCTGAGGAGCAGCTCAGCAAGAGACTGCCAGGCTGGGTCTGAGGAGAGCCCTCCCAGCTCTGAGGGATGAGATGTCCACAGAGCTGGGTCTCCATCCTGCAAACCCCCACGTTTTGGGTGCTGGCTGCTGGCTACATGGTGTTTGCCTTTCCACATCATCTTCCCTTTGCCTTTCCACATCATCTTCCCTTTGCCTTTCCACATCATCTTCCTTGGCACCCCATGCCTGCACAGCTGCAGCAAGCACAGGGCATCTCCTGGGGTCCTCATTGAGTTGTGGCTCTGCTTTGCATGATCTGTTTCAGGAGTTGCCAGCCTGGCTTACAGATGCTGGTCCCCTGGGCAGCAGCCAGACTCTTAGCATGCTCTGTGTCTGCCCCAGAGCTTCTTTCTATATTCATATGAAACTTGTTACTTTATAGCAGTCGTTTGAGGAAAACTTAATTGACATTCCAGTGGTGGTTTGCACCCAGTAATGGTCTGTGAAGAACAGTGACCCACTAGAGAGCCCCCAGTGAAGGTTTTACTGCTTCTGCACTTGGTGAAATGGAGACAAAACTTTGTGTGAGTGCAGCTGTTGGGCAGTTCTTGAGCAACAGACCCAGGTAAGCCCTGGGGTTTGTTTAGCTAAGTGCACAGCAGCAGAGCCCCAGCAGCAGCTTTGTTTTTAGGAGTTTGCAGGGAGTGCATCAGCCACACCCTGGGGCGCTGGCTGCTGTTCAGCACTGCTGCCAACCTCCTGCAGCTGCCTTTCTTCCTCGGTCCCCAGACTGATGTTGCTGCCCTGGATGGGCATCCTGTAAGAGTGGAACTGGGCCCATGTGGGAGGGTTTCTGCCAAGCATCTGAGCAGGATTCAACTCACACAAAGGCGTGGAAGGGGTTGACAGCTCCCCGGTGAGTTTCGGATGCTGCTTGGGTGGTTCTCGAGGACTGTGCTTTGTCCATGGTGCTGTGGGGGTTTGGGTTTCCTCTGGAGAGGAATGTTGAGAGTGGAGACAGTGCAGTGAGCCAGGGTCTGAGGGAGCTGCTCCAGACCTCCCCGGGGGATGGACGTAGACCACAGAGAGCAGCCAGTTCTGAGTGGGCTTTTGAGGAGCAAAGTGGGTGGACCAGAAGTGGCAGTTTAGAGGATACTTACGTTTGATTCACGAGTAGCTGCAGGCCCAATAAGCATTAAAAAAGCCATTAAAGTAGCAGTTAATTTTCTTTTCCTCTCCGTAAAGCTGCCCGAGCTTGACAGCCATGACTGATCCCCTCTGCTGCCATTGTCACGCTGCCAGCCTGCGGGGGGCAGAGAATGGAGCAGCAAGGAAGTGACCAGTGCTGATCTGGGCTTTGCTGGGGGCTGTGTAGGACTCTCCACAGGCACTGGAGGAACTGTGCCCTTAGCTAAACAAATCACTCTCTTCCCCTGCTTGCACAGAGTGACAGAATGGTGGGGGTTGGAAGGGACCTCTGGAGATCTAGTCCAACCCCCCTGCTAACAAAGCCATGCCTAGGTCAGATTGCATGGGAGCCAGTCCAGGCAGGTTTTGAAATTGTCCAGGGAAGGAAACTCCACAGCCTCCCAGGAAAGCTCTGTGTCATTAACCACTACCAGGGCTGGGGCCAGGGAGCTCATTGCCAGCCAGGGTGACTTCGTCACCTCCAGGAACACCTTCTCTATAGCTCATCTTTCTCTGCCTTCCCTTAGCCTTGGGATGCTGCCTGAGGCTGTGGGGCCATGAAGCCTCATGGCTTTTCAGGTCTGGCAGCTCAGGCAGAGCCTTGCAGGGCTGCCCAGATCCCCTTGCTGGGCTTGTAACTGAGTCACTGTCCCCTGGGTGCAAACCCTGAGCTGCCTGCCTGTGTGGGCTTCCTGAAGATTGCAGCTAGCTGGTACCAAAGTGACCAAAATGAACATTCTTGATCCTTTTTTCACCTGAAAATGAGAAATTGGTGTGGAGGCCAACCTCACCTGAAAGAAGGTTGGAGCCAGGTGGGGGTTGATTTAGTATCAGGTGATAGGACAAGAGGAAATGGCCTCAAGTTGAACCAGGGGGTGGTTTAGGTTGAAGATAGGAACAATTTCTTTGCTGCAAGAGTGGTCAAGGATTGGAACAGGAGCTGGGTCCTCCTCCTTCTCCCACATCCAGGCTTTTAACTGCCGAAAGCAGAGCAGCAGCAGCAAAACCTTCAACCAGATGCAAGTTGTCTTGTGTGCGCCGAGGGGAGAGAGAAAAGAGCTCTGTGTGCATTCCTCTGAGCAACAAATGGATGCTTGGCTCCTGCAGCTGAGGGCACTCTGCTGTAGATGTTTGCAGAAGCCTTTGTAGTCTGGGGAGGCTGTGTTTGGGTTTTGCATCTGATGCTGTTAATAGCAAACAGATCCTGGTCCCTGTCCGCTGCTGCCTGTACCCCAGGGCTGGTAGCAGCAGCAGCAGCGCCCGAGCTGGCGTCGCTTCGCCAGGCGGTCAGGGTTCATTAAGCTGCGCTGCTGGCTGGGTCAGGCTCCATGTCCTGTCCCAAACTTTCTCTGCCTCAGGCCCTTCCTTAGCTGAAAGAGAGCATGGACTGGAGCCAGGCTCTGCAAGAAGCAGCATCTCAAAATTGGTTAGTTAAGTGCCTGCGGAGCGCCCAGCTGGAGGAGCAATGCTGGCAGGTTCCCGCAGCCCGCGTCTGGCTCTTCTCGCCTTCGGGGTCACCTCGCTTGCAGGAGGGGACACAACCTCCCCACGGTGTCACCTTTGACTGGGCTTTTTCTTCCTTTAATGAGAAACCTGGAGCCTTGCAGGCTGTTTAATTACAGTGCAAGGTGTGAAGCGTGACTGAAGCAGAGCCCTTCTCTAAACACTACAGGCAGGGTGCCCACACTGGCTGTCCTTCAGGGCTCCCCGGGGCAGATCCATCACCAGCAGATCTCTGCCCTCTCTGAGGGCAATGTTGAGGGCAGAGATGGGCTTCAGAGGTGCCCCTCGAGATCCTGTGTATTTGTGCCTTTCCACAGAGGGAGCTCTGGTCAGCTCTGAGGAAGCTGAAGGCCAGGCTGGGGGATGACAGCCCCCTCCAGAGTGTCTCTGCCAGTTTGGACCCAGGGGGTGGGATTCACCGTGCCCAGTTTCAGCTCTCTCTGACTGGGCTGGTGGTTCAGGCTCTTTGGATTGCCAGGGGAGCAGAGAAGGATTCTTCAGGGTGATGAATCATAGAATTGTAGATCATTAAGGTTGGAAAAGCTCTCTAAGATCATTGAGTCCAGCCATCAACTCAAACACCAACATGGCCACATGTTCCTTGAACATCTCCAGGGATGGGCACTCCACTACCTGCCTGGGCAGCCTGTTCCAGTCCCTGACCACTTCTACAGGAAAGAAATTTTTGCTAATCTCCAGCCTGAGCTGTTAAGGATCACAGCTGCTGACTCTTCCCTATCTCACCCACAGCTGGAGCTTAGCAGGGGAATCTCACTCCTGCATCCCCTGCCAAAACCATTTGAACCTCTGTGTCTTGGTGGGTTTTTAGGGCTCATCCCAGCTCCTCTGGGAATGAAAATATCATCACAGATTTTCTACCAAGACTGATTACTGCTGGAAACCTGGAATGACACAGGGCTGGGTGCCTGGGAAGAGAGCCTGAATAAGCCACCTGAACAAGAGCTGAGTGCTGGCTCCTGCTGGAAGTGAGGAGAGCATGGGGAAGTGTTGGCATGAGCAGGCCTTTCAGGTATCTGCTGCTCTTGCAGCATAGGTGAAAGCAAAGGCTTTGGCCTGGGGTGCAGCCCTGAGCTGTACTTGCTCTGCGCAGCCAGGGAGGGATGAGCAAGGTGAAACCCACTTGTCAGAAGGAATCAAGTCTGCAGCACATCTTTGGGAGATCTTTTTGATTGGAATTGGCGTTTCTGAGGCTGCTGCTGCTGAGGGACCATGGGGGCCTGGGCTGACAGCAGAGCGTGTCCCCAGGAGCTCTTCTGTCCCCTGCCTCTGGTGCTGGCTGAGCCTGTCCTCAGAGGACCCAGAGTGGGCTAACCCTGAGCCCGGGGGCAGGCTCTGCAGCTTTCACTGGGTGCCCAGGAGCTGGCATCTCGTGGTCTGATCACCAAATGCAACCTTTGGTTAAACAGATAAAACGACAGAAAATCCCAAGGGGAAAAGCCCCAAAGCTGCTCAGGCACAGCCCTGCACTGGGGTGCTGTGTGGATCCTCACAGGAGCCAACCTCAGGACCCTCACAGCAGGTTTTCTCTGTCGGGGCCATCTTCCTCCTGGGGCTTGGTTTCAGCTGGGCGCTGAGTGGCCTCTGCCCTGGCTGCTGCTGGCTTGGCAGGCACAGGAGCCCAGCAGAGAGCAGGAGGTGCCTGGCTGGTGGCTGTGGTGGCTTGGAGGGAGCATCTGTGCCCCATGGCTTTTGTCTGAGTGGGGTGCTACAGACAGACAGGTGGAAAGTCTGTTTCAGGGAGCTGCTCTGCTCCGGGGCAGAAGCTAAAGGCTCTGCAGGGTGTCTGCAGCTCATCAGCCATTTCGGGGGCAGATTCCTGTTTGTCACAGAGCTGAAATCTGGGGGCTGCTGCGAGCAGAGGCTGATGCACAGCAGGCTGTGGTGATTTATTTGGAGCTGCTCTGCTTTGTCTATCCTTGTTAAGTACCTTGAGAGTCGGGAGTGGCACTGAGGGAATTTAATGTGACACATAAAAATCAGGAGTGTCGGAGAAAGCTGCAGGCTTTGCAGTATTTAACTCGCTTGCATCCTTGCTCCACAGCAAGGAATTTTCCTTTGATTTGAAATGCTAAAAGTGGGAGAGCACCAATAGGTGCCTTGCCTCGAGCCTGGTACTGCCCATGCTGGTATCACTCAGGCATCCTGGGGCTGTGCCAGCCAAGTGTCTCTGCTGGATTGGCACCAAACTGGCTCAGTGCTGGAAGAGGAGCACGAGTGGAAATGCAGCTGGGCTCAGCAGGCTCATTGCCCATCAGCACCATCCCAGCTTGTCCAGCTGCTCCTCTGAACTGCTCTTGCTGTCCCCAGTTGGAGAAGGGTTTGCTGGGAGACCTTTAAGATCAACTCCAGCTGGTAACCCAGCACTGCCAAGTCCACTGCTGACCGTGTTCCTCAGCACCACTTTTGAACCTCTCCAGGGATGATGATTCTACCACTGCCCTGGGCAGCCTGTTCCAGGGCTTGGCAACCCTTCTGGGGAAGAAATTGTTCCTCATGTCCAAGCTAAACCTCCTCTGGTGCAACCTGAGACCATTTTATCTTGTCCTATCTCTCATTCTTTGGGGGCAAAGCCCAACCCCAACCTGGCTCCAGCCTCCTTTCAGGGAGTTGTAGAGAGCAATGAGGTCTGCCCTCGGACTCCTCAGCCTCAGACTGTTCCTCTCCAGACCCTTCCCCAGATTTGTTGCCCTTCTCTGGACCTGCTCCAGCCCCTCAATGTCTTTCTTGCAGTGAGGAGCCCAAAACTAAGCCCAGTACTGGAGGTGTGGCCTCACCAGTGCTGAGTACAGGGGCATGATCCCTGCGCTGCTCCTGCTGGCCACACCAGTGCTGATCCAAGCTGGGATGAATGGACCTGATGACTCACAAATCCACCATCAAAGATGAGCTCTCCCCGTGGGCTTCTCTGGTGGCAAAGGGGGCCAGAGTGGAAGGGGCTGTGGGAAGGCTTTGCCCTTGGGTGCATTCTCAGGTGGGTCGGCTGCTCAGGGAGCAGCTCCCTGCTTTCACCTTTGTATTTGAAGCAGGTAACCCCAAAGCAGGTGCTGGGGTCCTACAGGAGGTGCCAGGGGGGCAGCAAACATGTCACAGTGCTCCCCTTGGCCCTCCTCCTCCTCTCCTCCCCTCCTGAAGCCTCAGGCCGTTGTGCCTGCAGCCTGCGTGGCCCTGCAGCAGCCCTGCTGCCCCACAGCCAATTTAATCAGGGCTTTGCTTCTAAAACCAAAATGTGGAGCAGGGAAGCTCTGGCAGCTCCTCCTTCAGCTGTGCCTCTCCTGAGAGCAGGGAAGGCAGGGCTGGGAGAGGGTGTCCAGCCTCTAGCTGAAGCTCTGGGTCACACAGCAGTGTGGCTGTTCCAGCCATGGGGAGCCGTGCCTGGGGTTCCTGCTGAGCTCTCCCCAGGTAGGAATGGGCAGGGAAGCAGCTTGGGATGATTGTGAGGAGAGGGGTAAAGGCAGGGTGCTCTGCGTGCACCTGCTCTGCTCTTCTGTGCTCTGCTCTTCCATGCTCTGCATGCCTCTGCTCTGCTCTGCAAGGGGCAGAAGGGCAGAAATGGCTTCACCAGAGCATGTGCAGTGCCCAGAGCACCTCTGCTGGAGCCAGGTGGGCTGTCTCCATGCCTGGGGGGTGGGGGATAAATCTGACCTTCACTTGGTGTCCTGAGCTCCCAGGACACAATTATGAGGGGTTCTGTGTGGTGGTGCAGGCAGGCTGAGCAGAACCCAGTGCCCCTGTGCCAGGCACCCTGTGTGGGGCAGGGCTGGGGCTCGCTGGGCTGTCAGGCAGCGACAAAGGCATCAGTGCAGCAAACGCAAGGATGCTGTAAGTGCTGGCACAAGGAGGATGCAGCGGAGCAGGGAGGGAAGGGACAACAGTGCTCTGCCCCTCTCATGCCACGTGAGCTACAGCCCCTCTCGGGTCAGCCCTCTCGGTGCTCAAGGTCATCCTCGGAGCCTTCCTCCTCCTGGGTGGTTAGGTCAGGAGGGTGCTGGTGCAGGATCTCCCCTCCAGCACCTGGTGAGGATGCCGTTGCCCTCTGCTCCCATGCCACTCCTTCCTGTCCCCACAGGGCTGTAATGTCATGGAGGACCAGGACCTGCGGGATATCGGGATCGGGGACCCGCAGCACCGCCGCAAGCTGCTCCAGGCTGCTCGCTCCCTGCCGAAGGTCAGCACCCACTGCAGGGCACCACCCGGCACAGCTCTGCAAGCAGAGGAAACAAAAGCAGTCCCTGAGACCCCATCTGCGTCCCTGGGACCCACAGGAAATACTAGGGAGGAGCAGGAGATCCTCCTTGCTCCGCTGAGTTGTGTATCTGGGATGGCTCCGTGCTGGGGACAGAAGGGCTGTGGCTCCTGCCAGTCTTAGTCCCTGCTTGCACAGTGATTTTTTTTTTTTTTTTTTGCTCTGAGGCTGCTGGTGGAGGTGATGCTGACCTAAAGGCTTTCACTGAGGCCTTAGGATCCCAGCCCTCTGGGGCTTCTAACACCTCTCTTGTGCTTTTGCAGTTGAAGCCCCTGGGCTGCGATGGAAACAGCCAACCCTCGGTGCCTGCCTGGCTCGACTCTTTGGGGCTGCAGGACTATGTTCAGTCCTTCCTCTCGAGTGGCTACAGCTCCATTGACACTGTGAAAAACCTTTGGGAGCTAGAAATAGTCAACGTGAGTGTTGCCCTGCCATGGCAGCCGGGTCCTGTCACGGTCCTGCTGGGGCTGGTGTCCCAGAGAGCAGAGACTTTGCTCCGTGCCCAGGGCAGGAAGCCAGCAGTGACCCTGGCCTGTCCCTGCAGGTGCTGAAAGTGAACCTGCTGGGCCATCGGAAGCGGATCATTGCCTCCCTGGCAGACAGACCCTACGAGGAGCCACCAGCGAAGCCGCCGCGGTTCTCACAGCTCAGAGTGAGTCCTTGGTGGCCCTGCCTGGCTGACAGGGCCCTGTGGAGTCTGCTCAGGGTGCTGGCTTCTGCCCTGGCTCTCCTTCACCTTCCTCTCTTTCAAAGAGCTGAGCATGGCTCTGGCAGGAGCAGTTATCCTCTTTCTGGTTAGCAGCTACAACCCAGGGGAGAGGTCGGTTGGGTGCTGTGCTCAGCACCTCACTGGCATTCCCAGGGCTTCTCCACCAAAACAGCCTCAGCTGAGGCAGGTTGGGCTGCTGTGCCTTGCTCACTCTGGGTTTTTGGAGCTGGGGTTCTGGTGTTAAAAGGAAGAAGGGTTCATGCTGGTCCTGCTCTGGGAGCTGGGAGGGTGCCATGCACAGAGCCTGCACCTCCACCCCACTGCTTTGCCCAGGGGGGCAGTAGCCAGCTGATGATCTGCTGCTCTCTGAAGCATCGTCCTGAGCCTGTGAGCAGGGTTGTGGCAGTGCAGGAGCAGGAGAGAAACCCTTTGGTGCAGCTTCCACTGCTTGCTGTGCTGGGTGGGGAGGGTGGGCACATTTGCAGCATCTCCTGGAGCTGCAGCTGGTGTGCTCCAGCCCCAGCTGGGAGCGGAATGACATCAGTGGCAAATTGAACAGGGCCCTTGAATGGGGCTGCTGCACACCGCAGCTGCCAGCTCCCTGCCTTGGCACTGTCCATCAGGTGCTTGGCACGGCCAAGCAGTGAATCTTGCCCAGGGCAAGAGCCAGGCTGTCAGGCAGCTGGGCTGATCTCCTGCTGGGCTCCTAGGGCTTTTCTCCTGGGGTGGCTGATGGTCAGCAGCTTTGGAGTGCTTTGCTTAGTGCTTTAGTGGAGCTTGTTCCTCTATAAATCCCTGCCCACAGCTCAGCCTGGCTCTGCCTTCCTGGGATGAGCTCATGGGAGGCTGTGAACCTGCCTGAGAGCATCCTGGAGCAATCCAGGGGTGTCATGTGGAAAAGGCACAGCAAAAGCAGTGTGAGCAGCAGGGAAAAGATGATCAGAGGACTGGAGCATTTCTGCTGTGGGGGCAGGCTGAGGGAGTTGGAGTTGTTCAGCCTGGAGAAGAGAAGGCCCCAGGGAGCCCTAAGAGCATCCTTCAGTACCTCAAGGGGCTCCAGGAGAGCTGGGGAGGGACTTTTGACAAGGGCTGGGAGTGGCAGGATGGGGACAATGGCTTTGAGCTGAGAGAGGAGAGAGTGAGGGTGGGAAGACACAGGGACAGGTTGCCCAGGGAGGTTGTGGATGCCCCCTCCCTGGAGGGGTTAATGACCAGGCTGGATGAGGCCTTAAGCAGCCTGGGCTGGTGGGAGCTGTCCCTGCCCATGGCAGGGTGTTGGCACTGGATAACCTTTGAGGTCACTTCCAACCCAAACCATTCTGTGCCTCTCTGGATCTATTAGCAGAAATGTTGTGATGGATGGCACTGAGGGAGGCACCTGCAAAACAGGAACTGACCTCATGAACCCTACCAGTTGGGCCTTTTGTGTGGGGCACTGTAAAGAGGAGAGAGGTGTGGGCACAGCTGCGGCACAAGCTTTCTGTGATGGTTTGTGGTGTTTCCTGCTTTCAGTGCCAGGACTTGATCTCCCAGACCTCATCACCCCTAAGCCAGAGTGACTCCTGCACAGGGAGATCTGGGGATCTGCTGCTGCCCTCGGGGGACACTGCCAGGAGGCAGCATGAGCGTGGCACTGAGGCTGCTCCCTACTGCAAAGCCGAACGCTACAGAGCTCAGGTCAGTGGCAGTGCCTCTGTGTGTCCTGGGGCACCTCAGTGCAGCTTCTCCCTTTTCTGGAGGCAGCAAGGAGCCAGGGCAATGTGTGGAGTGCCAGGGAGGTGCCCAGGCACATTGGGCATTGGCGACAGCAGCTCGTTGGTGCCTCAACCTTAAACCCAGGTGCCTCAGGCTCCCAGCAGCGCTGGCACCTTGCCCTGCCGCATGCTGCTTCCTGCCAGCCCCTGCAGGCTCTGGCCACTGCCAACCTCAATCTCATCAACCCGGGGAGCCCCCTGAGATCTGTGTTTCAAGCCAGGTGGGACCTGCTGTGGTTCACTTCCATGTTCCTCCCCTTCCAGGAGGACCATCGGGAGCCCAAGCTGACTCTGCGCCCCCCGAGCCTGGCTGCCCCCTATGCCCCAGTGCAGAGCTGGCAGCACCAGCCAGAGAAGCTCATCTTCGAGTCCTGTGGCTATGAGGCCAACGTAAGTGGCTGGCAGGGGAGGCTCTGGGCCAGGCTGTTGTGTGTGAACTTGCCGCACTTCCTCCCCTCCCTGCGGCACCAGCCACGGCTGCTCAGGGCTGTCAGGGTGCCCTGCCTGAGGCCCTGAAGGTTTCTCCTTGCCCCAAGCAGTACCTGGGCTCCATGCTGATCAAAGATCTCCGGGGGACGGAGTCTACGCAGGACGCCTGTGCCAAGATGAGGGTATGGGGGCCATGGGGCTGGGGGGCCTGCAGTGGGTGATGGGCCTGGGGCTATCTGGGTGAAGCTGTGGCTTCCCAAACCCTTCAGGGCCCCAGAGCTGGACACAGCATTGCAGGGGAGGTTTCTCAACAGAGAAGAGGGGCAGGATCCTCTCCCTTGACCTGCTTTTGCTGCAGCCCAGGATGTGATTTGCCTTCTGGGCTGCAAGTGCCCATTGCTGGCTCACGTCCAGCTTCTCATCCACTAGTACCCTCTGCTTCCACCAGGAACCAGCTTTCCTTCTGGTCCAAGACCCCTTTGTGGGACAGGGGCTGGGGTAGTGGTGAAGAAGGGAGCCACCTATTCAGAGATGGTCACTGGAGTTTTCTTGTTTCTGAAGAAGTCCACAGAGCATATGAAGAAGATTCCCACCATAATCCTGTCCATCACCTACAAGGGGGTGAAGTTCATCGATGCCTCCAACAAGGTGAGCTTCAGGTGGCTCGAAGCTGGCATCTGAAGGGACAAGACCTGCAGTCCTACCTGCCTGGGAGGGGGCTGCTGGGCACATTTAGCAGCTTCAGAAGCCACAGCTGGTCCTGAGGAGCTGCCAGGGAGGTGGCAAATGGCAGGCTGGATGCTGGGGGAACATGGTGCAGCGGGAGGGAGCTGCGCCTGGCCTGGCTGGGAGGCTCCTTGTGCCACCCCAGAAGGGTACAGGTGCTTTGTGGTTGACCCCTGCAGAATGTCATCGCTGAGCACGAGATTCGGAACATCTCCTGTGCTGCTCAGGACCCCGAGGACCTCTGCACCTTTGCCTACATCACCAAGGACCTGCAGACCAACCACCACTACTGCCACGTCTTCAGCACTGTGGATGTGGTGAGTTGCTGCCTCTCCTCCACAGCAGTGCTGCACTGTCACACAGCAGGCACTGGTTTGTTCTGGGGCTCTTTTACCTGGTCCCACTGTTAAGTATCCCTCAGTGCTGGCTGCCAGTGCTGGCACCTGGGAGCCCTGTGGACAGAGGGTCTGCCTGGCTGCAGTGCCCAGTGCTGAATAAAGCAGAGCAGGAGCTTTTTCCTGCTGGGCAGTATGCCAGGAACAAAACCTGGAGACACCCCCTAGCCAGGTGGGTTGCAGTGGGTTAAGCAGCCTTTGAATTTACTCCAGTGCACAGCTTTTGTTCTGGGTCTAAATCACCCTGGAAGGTGTTTTTTGCCTTCGTCTCTTCCCAACACAAAATGCTGCTGAACAGCAATGCTGGCAGGGCTGCCCCTGGTGCCCCAGGACAGGGCTGTCTGAGCATGGAGGCAGCATGGAGGCAGGAGCTCAGCAGCTTTGTCAGGGAGGCAGCAGGATGTGACCTGTGATGAAGAGCTGATAGCCTGTGCCAAGGGCTGCATATACAGAGCAAGCTGCAGAGCACAGGAGCTCTGCTGGCCCATACCTGACGGCTCCATTTCTCTGTGTTCTCTCCACAGAACCTGACCTATGAGATCATCCTCACACTGGGGCAGGCGTTTGAGGTTGCCTACCAGCTGGCCCTCCAAGCCCAGAGAGCAAAGCCTCTGGCTGCTGCAGCAGGAGAAGTGATTGAAACAAAATCTTCCAAACCCGTGCCTAAACCCCGAGCTGGCATGAGGAAAGCTGCAGTACGTAGGCATGGGCAGGGCTCAGCTGCAGGCCCTGAGCTGGCCTAAACCTCCCCTGGGCTGTGGGGGAGCCCAGACCTGGACAGGCTGGTGAA